>APFE030141406.1:106340-118656 GCA_000404065.3 Pinus taeda | reverse complement strand
TTAAAATAAAAATTTTAAAAGTTTTGAAAATAATTAAAATTTATATCAATTAATATTGGTTTTTTTTTATAAAGGAAACAAATATTTTATATTAAATCAATTAGCAAATTGCCTAGTACCTTTATAATTAGAGTTGGTTTTTCTTCATTAAAGATATAAAATTGCACAAAAGGAAGCTTATGTATGCTTTGTTGGAATTTAATTCCAACTGCAACATAATAACTGCTGATCCTAAATCTGATCTTCAGCAGATATTTCAAATTGTCCGATGCCACAAAGTCTTCTGATATTTTGCACATTGATGAGCATTAAATGCGCAAAATTTAATTCCCTTGCAATCGCCAACTTAATTTCTTGAGAAAGGCATCACCACTCGCTGTAATTAATACGCAGATAAGCGTTACAGGATATTTTTTGGTTATTTTATTGTTTAAACTCAGATATTTTTCTTATAAATGTAAAGAACAACAGTTCTGTTTTAAGGTTAGAAGACTGAATATAGAGTCTCTTCTGTAAACGCACAACAGTGTTGAACCTGCAATTTTCTGAGATAGAGAAAATTGGTTTCTGGAACTGAAGTGTTGTTGTGTTATCCCTCTGTCAAGAGCAGTGTTTTAAAAACCGTTTCAAAAAACCGGTTACCGGTCTGACCGGCCGGTTAGCAAGGCCGCTGGTCAGAACCGGCCAAAAAACCCGGTAACACATGCCCTATCGCCGATTTCCAGCCCTAACCGGTGAAAAACCGGCCGGTTTAGGATGGAACCGGCCGGTTTGTAGCAAACCGGCTAGTTTCGTCCTAAACCGGCCGGTTTATGGCACGCCCACCATAACTTAAGAAAAGTCGGTTTCTGTTTGTGGTTTAGGGGTTTTGGGGGGGAGGTAAAGGTGTTTTCCCTCCAAAAGCACCCTCTCCAAGCTATAAGAGACCCCTCTCGCTCTCATTTGTCTCACACAACTGATTTGGAGTGTTTGTTAGTGTTTGTGAGTTTGTTTGTGAGCTTGGAGAGTGTGGAGCTTTTGCTGAAGTAGTCATCTTGGAGTTGGAGTTGGAGCTATTTTGGAGATACTGTGTAGCTGTCAGTGGAGTTGCCATCTTCAAGAGGAGGCTAAGGGAGCTAGTTTGCATTTCCAGGTAAGGATTTGCACTTGATAATTCCTCATTTGAGTCTGCTGTCCATGAATGTTTTTTTTTATTTGTTATAACTTCTCACTTCTATCACTATGATCTATCTAGTATCATGTATGCTATAAACTCTCTAGCTCTATGCTATCAAATTTTGTAGCTTGAGCCTTGCATGTGCATTTGTTTTCCATGTTGCTTAGCTGCAATTTTTTTTTAAATGGCAGATTTCTTTGCAAATTGTTATTATTTCAAGCAAACATGGCTCCAAAAGGAAAGGACAATGCATGGGCTCATTGTGATGTAATTGATGGAAAAATGATATGCAAATTATGCCATAAATCTATTGGAGGTGGGGGTATTCTTAGGTTGAAACAACACTTGGCTGGGATAAGAGGCCAAGTAAAGCCATGTGATTCACCAAATGCACTGTTAGGTCCTATTAGGGTAGAATACATTTCCAAGCTTGAAAAATTTTATAAGGATAAGGGTAGGGAGAAGGCCATCCAAGATGAAATTGCAAGGAAGAGGGAATTATTAGAAGCCATGAAACAGAGTGGGTATGATGATTATGAGATTCAAGACTCCTCTTATATCCCTTCCACCAATGACCCCTTTCACTATGTTCATCCTTCTGTGACTGTTGGCCAACCATCAAAAGGAACAAAGAGAACAAACATCCAAACTTATTTCTCATCTTCTGCCAACATTACCTCTTCTAATCCCACTTCCTCCCAGCCAGGTTCTCAACCCACTTTGGATCAACATTGGAAAAAATAATGCAAAGAAACTTCTCATCAATACATTGCTAGATGGTGGTATGATTCAGATATCCCATTTAATGCTGCTCGCTCACCTTATTACCAAGCTATGTGGGACTCTGTTATAGCTGCAGGAAAGGGGTTCAAAGGCCCTAGTATGCATGACTTGAGGGGAGCTCTTTTGCAAAAAGAGATATCTTCCGTTGATGAGTATTTGGTTGACTTTAAAGATTCATGGGTCAAAACAGGTTGTTCCATTATGTCAAATGGATGGTCCGATGGAAAGAACCACACTATCATTAATTTCATTGTTTCTTGCCCTCAAGGAACCATGTTTTTGAAATCAATTGATGCATCTGATAAGGTAAAGGATGCAACCCTTCTATTTGAGCTTTTGGATAACGTTATTCAGGAATTTGGGGAGCAGCACATTGTGCAGGTCATCATTGATAATGCCTAAAACTATGTTCTTGCTGGAAAAATGGTTGAGACCAAATATAACACCATATTTTGGACTCCATGTGCTGCACATTGCATAGACCTCATGCTTGAGGATATAGGTAAAGTGGAGTGGATAAAAAACATTGTAGAGCATGCCAAGTGCATTACAAAATATATTTACAACCACTCATGGGTATTGAACCTAATGAGGAAACACACTGGGGGAAAAGAGCTTGTTAGGCTTGCAATTACGAGATTTGCAACTAACTTCCTCAAGTTGCAATGTCTCAATGGTCAACATAAAAACTTGCTGAAAATGTTTTCCTCTGAAGAATGGTCTGAATCTCGGTGGGCTCGTAGACCAGATGGAAAAGACACCAAAAAGAAAGTGTTAGACACTTATATTTGGAAAAGGTCTCTAGAGCTTGTGAAACTTACCGAGCCCCTTGTTAAGGTGCTAAGGTTGGTGGATGGGGAAAGATTGGCCATGGGCTACATTTATGAAGCTATGGATCAGGCAAAGGAGAAGATATGGGCAGCTTACAAGGAAGGGTTAGCTAAATATGGCCGTATATGGGAGATCATTGATAACAGATGGAACAATCAACTCCATCGTCCTATACATGCAGCTGGGTATTTTTTGAACCCAAGGTATCACTATAAAAATCGGCTAGGACATCAGCATGATGGGGAGGTCAGATCTGGATTGATTGATTGCTTGGAGCGCATGGTCCCTAGCCATGTAGACCAGTTGGAAATACATCGACAGCTTACTATTTTCAATATGGCAAGTGGTACTTTTGGCAAAAACTTCGCAAATATGGCAAGAGATGTGGACCAACCAAGTAAGCAATTCTAATTTCCATTTTGTTTTTCTTTTCAATTTAAAATTGTTTACGTTCTTTACAATTCAAATTATAAACTAAGTTACTAATTAATGTCTTTTTCTTTGCAGCACATTGGTGGAAGTCATTTGGTGGCCAGTGTCCTCAATTGCAAAGGTTTGCAATTAGAGTCCTTAGTCAAACTTGTAGTGCTTCAGGTTGTGAGCGCAATTGGTCTGTTTTTGAGCGCATACACACGAAGAAGAGAAACCGTTTGGAACAAAAACGGTTAAATGATCTTGTTTTTGTGCAATACAACCTTCGACTGAGGAACCAAATGATGAGAAAATCACCTGATCTAGATCCCATTGTGTTGGACGATATTGATCCAACATCAGAATGGGTGGAGGAGACTGAAGATCCTTTGTTTGAGGCTGATTTTGATATTGAAATGGCTTTAGCGGGGGATGAAGCAGATTATGTGGCGGCATTAGAACCAGGATCAGTAGCGGCATCAAGGAAAGGCAAAGAACCAATGGAAGGCACTAGTCGTGTAGGTCGACAAACTCGTGCTTCCATTAGGTCCACTTCTATTGTCATTGGTGGCATTGGTACTGAGGTTGCAGATCAGGCTGAGGCATCCTCAGACTCTGAACCAGATGATGTCTATGTAGCTCCTGATGATGATCCTCTGTCTAGTAGTGGTGATGAACTTGATGATTGATCATGTGTACACTGTAGACTTGTAGTAGGCCAATGGCCTCATAGCTTGCAGCATTGTTTTTGGACTTTATAGGCCATTTAGAGCCTCATTTCTTATGTATTTTTCTATTTTGTCGATGATATGTATTGTACTCGGTGCCATTTTGATATATTCACCTTTACATGGTATATAAATGAGCAAACTTTGCATATCTTGTCTCTAATGGCTTAGAATCATGGTTTTACATCTTAAAAATAGTTTTGTTTCATTAAAAATTAATTATTTAATGTATTTTTTTAAAACCGGTACGTTTAGACCAAACCAGTCCCGGTTAGACCGGTTCCGGTCGGTAAACCGGTTCATTAGGTGGACCGGTTCGGTCACTGGTTCCGGTTTTAAAAACATTGTCTGCAAGTAGATTAGCCTTTGTTGAGTTATCTTTCATCCATATTAGTTAAAAGCTTCTTCTAATAGCTCATAGAAGTTGGCTTAAGCTCCTAGTGGACTTGTGCCAGCTTACCAAGTGACAGCCTGTGGCAAGAGCTAGTACTTGTGCATATAGCACCGTAAGTTTGTTACGAACTACCGGGTTGATAAAAGTAAAGAAGGGAGTCCCAGGAGTTGTAGCATTATTGCTGCAATACTGGAGCCCACTAGAATGGACCCAATATCAAAGTGAAATGATGAAATAATGGTAAATACATGGTTGTAATAAAATTCATATAATATCCCACACATGGTTGGTCCATATCTCAAATATCCTTGGTACATGGTTGTAACAAAGATTCCAATCTATGCATGGTTGTACAACTTTTCAACCAACTTGTCAGTGAAACCAAAAGCATATATATGGCTGAAAAATGTACTCTTTTTCACTCATGAAAACACATAAATCTACCACAAATGATTGAGTGAAAAACAATGAAGAAAATTCTAAATATCACATGTAAATTCCAAACCATGCATAGCTTCCCCTGAGCTCAATATACCTCCAATACATAGGTTGATCCTATGGACTTGAAAGTGCATGAAGCTCAAATAAACTCATCATATGTTGCTATAATAACTTGTACTCATCAAGCTACCAAATGCTCCCCTTGAGGTTGTGCACCTCTCATGAACTCTACAACCCTCTATAAATATGCAGGAAAATTATAATCATGGAGTGTAGGAGGGGATACTCTTCACTACTTGAAGATTTGTTGCCCCTTCTTTCTCCATATTATCTTTGGTTGCTTCTTTTCTTCCTTCATCTGCTTCTTTTCTTCCTTTGCTGGTTTTCTAGTAGGTCCTCTTTGTTTTTTATTCTTTTGACGATTTTACCTTGAGTAACAGGCAACAAAAAATCTCTTGCCATATGGCCAAAATTATGGCATGTATAACACTCCACATGGCCAAGATACAAAACAGGAGGATCAAATCTCTTGTTTCTTATACTAGGTCTATACCTTGCATGAAATTTGCTTCTCCTCCATTGGTTAGACCTATAATCTATTGCCTTATGGCCAAATAGGTGACATGAAAAATAATAACCATAAAAACCATGATTATACATGTTGACCAATCTCCTTGGCTACCAAAATTGTTGCAAGCTCCGCTGATTTGATCTATAGATTATGCTTCGACAATTAGCAACAACATGCCCAAACTTGTGACAACTATAGCATTGTACCTCATGCATCAAACAAACAAAATTACTTTGTTTCCTTTGAAATCTAGAGCTACCATGATCCTCTCTTGGAGAAAATTATTTTCTAAATGTAGGAGCTCCTTGAGATTTTCTTTTATGTTGTTGGTTTTGTTATTTGGTTGACTGTTGGTTTTGCTTCTTGTTTCGTTGGTTCTCTCTCTTGTTGTTGTATTGTTTGCTATAGGTTTCTTGGGTTATTCTTCATTTTTTTTTACCTACATGCAAACTAGACTCACCCTTTTGAAATCCAAGACCAAATTTGTCCAATGGTGATATCTGGATATCAAGTAAACTATCCAAGGCTACAATGCTCTTCTCCATCTTTCGCTTCTTTCCCAAGGATACCACTTGAGGTTCTGATCTCTCAAACTAATCTTCCTTCTCTTTGTATTTCTTCCTCATGCCTTCCTCTACTCTTTATGATTCTACCAACTTAATCTTTAAGTTGACAGTATCTTCCTTGAGCTTGGCCTCCTTATCATCAGATGTTTGCAATAATTTTTCTTGGTCCTTGCATGCAATTGTTAGTCTAGAAATATCATCTCTAAGAACATTTAAATCATTCTTATCTTCACAAGGCACTTCAACATGATCAAAATATGAATCATCAAAGTTATAAATTAACATAAAATCATTAATATATATACCTTTGGGTTCAGGATTTTTTAATTTCTTCTCATCATCTGCTAAATCATGTGCACTAGAAGAATGAGACTCTTGTGGTTGAGATTCTTGTTTTTGAAGGCACTTCTTGTTTCTCTTCTTCTCATTCTCCATATTGTTGCTGGTACCATCTCCAAATATGGATTCTAGCTTATCACACATATCTTTGGCATATTTCAACCTACTAGCCTCTTCAAATCATCATCATGAAGATTCATGTAGATTATGCATCTAGCTTGTGCATCCTACTGCAAAATTGATCTGCAATTGGATCCTTGCCACATCCTTCACATACCAATCTCCAAATGTTAGATCAACAAAATAAAAATTTATGTTTAATTTTTTCTCATACCTTGTAACTTGCAGCAGTGAGGACAACCATTCCAAAAAAGAAAAATTGCCAACAAACCCCAGATCTACTCTCAAGCAATCAAGCTGCAACCAAGAGCCCTACTCTAATACCAATTGTTGGAAACCTTAAGAACTATTGATATGGGGGGGGGGTGGGCGCGGGGGGCGGCAGTGGGCGGGGGTGGTGAATCAGTACTATGACTTATTATCATTTTTTTCCTTTTATTAGTTCCCAACTAGATCACACACTTGTTATTGCAGCAACTAACAATATGTTAGCAACATGTGAGTAAACAATAAACATGTAAACATATAAGAAACATATACTAAAAGAAAACCATCAAAGCACAACCACAAAAATCATCATCACATATGAGACATGCAAGATTTCTGATGGAAACCCTTCCAGGAGAAAAACCACCCTTGTTGTTATTGTGTTGCTCTGAATCTTCTATTAAGAAAATATAGTATTTTACATAGATTATTAACTCTGATTAGCTAGGAGAATCGATCTCATATACAATTAGTTGACTCCCATCAGCTTGGAGACTCAGTTCTATTGATTAGATCATAAGACTATGTTCTCACACACATCTATGGACTACCATCTGCTGAAAGCCACCATGATCAATCGTTCCTTGCCCAACTACGATTAGATTATCCAACTACCATTAGATTGAGAAATTGTTCCTTTTGATGAAACTTCACAATCATTGCAGACCACACCCATGAAGTCACTTCTACTCTACTCTATGCGGACCTCATTTCATTTGTTTTCAAACTAGATCTAGGACATTATGGTCAACTCTGATTAAGCTCTGCAATCATGCTCTCAGCAGCAAGAATTTCTGCAAATCATAATAAAAAACACCACCAACAATATTCTCTCAACACTAAAAAAATAGTGGCTCACATCCATACACCAAAATTGTAACTCTATGTTCATCCAACAACATAATCTCTACTCCAATTCTCCAAACAAAAACTATGCTACAACAACCTGAAATTTGATCTATTCTGCAGCATGCTTCAGATCTTCTCACTATGTAGTGATTTTCACTCATACACTGAAGCTTTTATGCTCTCACTCAATCCTGAAGCATTCATCCACTATACTATCTTCTCTAACTCACTCTCATACTCAACCAACCAATAATCAACTCTAAAGTGATGTATATAAAATGTGTAGGGAAAATTTGACCTTAGGCATGGGATCAAAAGTGCATAAATTGAACTAAATCAATCCACTAACATCATTATTTGTGCGGTAAAAGTGTTCACATCATTGTAAGACATTTTAAAACCATTCTTGACCTTTACAACTTATTCTATAAGCCTATGGGACTTTCCATACTAATTTTCATCCTATTTGCGTGAGGAATGCAAAGAATTTTTCATGAAAAACCTCAGTCGCATGGACAACATTGGCTAAACTTGACTAGAGACGTTCACTCGAATGTACAAGCCTATCACCTAGCAACTGGCTCCTTTCAGTCACTTTCATAAACCTATCTCCATGCGACTAGGGCAGAGCATAAGGAAAAAACAGAAGCCCTCAGCTTAGAACCTCTGCCACCTATTGGATTTTCTTCTTCAACATCTAAACTCACCTCCAAACCTATGCTAATCTTAGTAACACATCTACAAGTGGATCAGACATGTCTCCCAAGTGTCACTACTAGGTTGACCAAGAAGGCCAACAAACAATGTTGGAAAGAGTGCCAACAAGTCCTCCACTCTCCAACAAACATTTTCACAAGCTGCAACACCTATGACAGACCTGCAATACACTATAGTACATATTTGTCATCTACATAAGGAACATATACTGCAACAAGTCATGTCCATGAGTATGAGCATGAAGACCAAGATGGAGTCCTAATTACCAACTCATCATCAACCATACCAATGCTATCATCTATCCACCAATACATCACAAGGTTGATATCATAAGGTTAACATCAATGCCAACACAATGATCCCAATGCCAACCCAACCAATTGCAATCATGCTACAATGAATGGCATTAAAACATTATCTAGACTACATAGGTTTGACATCAATGCCAACATGAGCTAGTTGCCATCATGAACCAATGCCAACATTAACTAGCTAGATCCATCCACACCATAATGCCAACAATGGCTATAAGAATTCATTCATTAAAATGATCATATAGCTAAACTTCATTCCTTCTTTTAATCTTCTCTAATCTCTTATAAAATTTTGAGTTTTCAAGTTGTTGATGATCTGGACTTGGTGAATGGTTGAAGGATAAATATTTACAACAAGGAGGAAAGAACACAATTATTTCCATCCATTGATATTTAATAAATTGATAAAGTTTTAATGTCCTTGGTATTGATTCCTTAATAACCTGGGAATTGTCTCAAGGGTTACAACATAACATTCATTACTCCTTAAAGCTAGGTACCTCATTCCTTAGTCAATTCCCAAAGTAGCAGTAGCTCGGCTAGAATCTTTTGCAGTAGTTGGAGTCATGGATATACTTATTTGAATAGAGACTTGTAAGATTCATGTACATCAAAAGCACATGCCCTGTAATTTTCCATCCTAGTGTTTGTCTACTTCATGGCCTTTGCTTCAACTTTTATCAACTTGACTTCTTGTTCTAGCTCAGATATAAAATCATATTTCCACTTTAGTTGCTATAAGAGATCATGAACATTTCTCTTTGTCGCTTGAGAGAATGTTGTCCCTATTGAAGCCAAACCAAGAATATATTTTCTGATGTTAGGCATGATAAGTATTTCAGTGGTGACCCACACTTGAGGAAGATGTGGGGTATAAAATGTCTTTTGTGTATGTTCCACTATCATGTTCAAGTTGTGATCAAACCTTAGTCTACCCACATTGACCTTCCTTTTAGTTGGTGTAATTCCCATTTCTGTCATTGGAAAGTGGCCTCCTATGATTATGGGAGCTATAGGTTGGCTTGAATCAACATCCATAACATTTGAATCGGATTGTACAATTGATTCCTATTCTTCTTGATGGGCCTTAAGAACTTCTTCTCTAGCTCTAACCTTTGCTTCATTTTGTTGTCTTTTTTCTTCATCCTTTTGTTTTCTTCTTTCTTCCTCTACTCTTTTATTTCACACTCTCCCTCTCTCCCCTAATCCTTTCTTCTTGATGTTCTTTAAGCTCAATTTCCTACGCTATATGTATTGCTTCATGGTCCTCCTCCAACGTTTTCTCTTGCTCAATTCTAATCATCTCTTGTTGAGTATCCCATTTCTAGGCCAAGGCTTCCTTTTCAACTTGGATCTTTTCTTTTTTAATTTGAGTAGTATTATAACCTATTCTTGAAATATTGTTTGATAAATTTAAGGAATTATTCTATTTCTCCTCCTCTTCCTTAATATCTAACTAATAATCCAACCTGTACTTACTTGACTTGCAAATATTTATCACTACAAATCATTGCAGATCTTGGATCATATTCGTGGAATGTCATGTCAAGAAAATGGAAAAGCATCAATGCTACAAAATCTTCTTTGAATTTCTTTATATCCTTTAGCTAATATTTCCTCGGGTGTAAAGGCATGTGTTCCTAGGGATCTTTATTGATACACGAGAGTGCTCCACCTTCCCTTGCGTAAAAATTATATGTTATTTCTTGAAGTGCCACTCCATGGGTTACAAACATAGGCAGTGGATGGGGAGGTTTGGTTATTGTTAATATGTGTAGCTTGGGAGGTACTCCCATAGTCCCTAGGGTACTAGGTTTGTGTGGATTTGACCCACGAGTTTTTTTTTTTGTGGGAAATGTACCCAAGTGGTGGGCTTTGGACCCAAAGTTGTGGGCTAAAGACCCAAGAGAAATTCATTGTTTATTCTATTGTTTACAAGAGGGGCACCTTTGATGGGATAAAGGGCACCTATAGGCTACAACGGAGAGGGCATAAGTCAATGAGAAAAAAAGTATTTCTTATGTTGATGGTGTTTGAGCATGTAAGCTTAGGTTGGTTTGGGATAAAAAAAACATGACCCTTGGTGGAAAATATAAGTAGGAATAAGATTGAGCTCATTTGGCACATCATTACAACTCATTTGAAGGAGAAAACTAGCTTGCGAAGAGGATGCCAAGCCTCAGGAGAATGCCACAATTAGAGAAGGAATATTTAATGGTTTGTCTTATGCTACAAGTGTTGGAAACAAGGTCAAGTATGCTCTGTGACTAGGACAAGTTTTATATGGAGGTTGGACATGTCATTGTGGTGTGATTATGTGCATAAGTTTGTGGATGATATTTGTGTAAAGGCCAAGTTGTTTTCTATTGCATTACAGAAGGCCAGGACCCTTATATCTATTGTACAGTGAGTTCATGAGGCCTATGGTGATGTTGGAGTAATGGTATAGCTTCATGAAGGTATGCACATGTGTTTAAGGGCTGAGTATGTGAGGTTTACATATAATTCCAAGGTTTGAAGTGATCGTAGTTAGGGTACATTCTAGGGTAACCGAAGGAGCCTTAAGAGGGTCAAGAAACTTTTGAAATATGCTTGTAGAGGGACAAAAATATTCATAACTAAGAAGAGGAATTGAGGAGGTATATGGCATTGTTTTTAAGTAGATGATTGCAAAGTTTATTTGGTGTAGGTATCTCCTTGAATGTGTGAGAGGACAACAATGTTTTGGTGGCCATATACATTGGTATACGAGGAGCTACCCATTGTGGGAGTGTTGGTGTATTTGTGCCCTATGTACAATGATTTGATGAGGAAAATACATTGTTAGAGGGCAGCCTTTTGGGCCTAAGATCAATGACTTTGGAGTAGCATAGATCACTATAAGAAAGGGTTGTGAAGTAGGCATGTGCAAATGAATCTGGAGCATCAGAGGACCTTGTGAGGAATTGAAGGTAGAGGTATTAGAGGAGCATATTATTGTTGGAAATAATACTGAGAGGGGGGGGTGAATCATTATTATCAAGTCAAATAATCCTTTTCAAAACAAAATTGTATACGCTACTTCAGTTAATTAAACCCGCGTATATACGCAACTGCTGCAATTTGTCTCTATCTTTCTTTAAATTAGAAACTTTTGTTTACAATGTACTGGTGCAGTCCTTTACCAGTACGCAGGCTGCAACCTGCAGAGAGCACAACTCTCTCCTCTTTCCAGCTCTCCTGGAAGGGAGCTACAAACCCCTCAGCTCTTGTACTACCAAAGTACCTAGTACAAGGTGCTGGCCTACAGAAGGCTACAACCTTCTCTTTCTTCCAGGGACCACGTTTCATCAATTTTCAGACTGGATCCATGAACATCAAACAATCATCAAGAATCAACCAATCTCCTTTTCACCAACTAGATCTGAAACAAGTAGATACTTCTCTGACTGCTGTACACAGAACACTGTACCAGAAATAGCAGAAACAGAACCCAAAACACAGCAGCAATAAGCAGAAACAACTAGATCACAGCGTAGTGCATATACGCAATTTCAACAGTCTGCAACTTGAGTACATACGCATCTGCGTATGGAACAACCTGCGTATACGCGCTTTTACATCCCCTAAACTGCGTGTATGCGCGCCTTCGCTTTACTGAACCTGCGTATAGATCTATAACACACTCTTCCAGATATTCAATCACTAATTAACCCAGATTATCAGACTTATAGATCAGATAAGTGCCACATCAAGCAGATCAAAATCATACAGAGATACTATCATTTAGGCTTAAAGATTATGACCCATGAATAGACCTTATCCTTCCTTTTGCGCTAAGGTTCCTCCT
>APFE030141406.1:76470-99503 GCA_000404065.3 Pinus taeda | reverse complement strand
GGACCACATTTCATCAATTTTCAGACTGGATCCATGAACATCAAACAATCATCAAGAATCAACCAATCTCCTTTTCACCAACTAGATCTGAAACAAGTAGATACTTCTCTGACTGCTGTACACAGAACACTGTACCAAAAACAGCAGAAACAGAACCCAAAACACAGCAGCAATAAGCAGAAACAGCTAGATCATAGCTTAGTGCATATACACAATTTCAACAGTCTGCAACTTGCGTACATATGCATCTGCGTATGGAACAACCTGCGTATACGCGCTTTTACGTCCCCTAAACTGCGTGTATACGGGCCTTCGCTTTACTGAACCTGCGTATAGATCTATAACACACTCTTCCAGATATTCAATCACTAATTAACCCAGATTATCAGACTTATAGATCAGATAAGCGCCACATCAAGCAGATCAAAATCATACAGAGATACTATCATTTAGGCTTAAAGATTAATGACCCATGATAACCTTATCCTTCCTTTGCGCTAAGTCCTCCTTCCTTCAGATCCAGATCTGCATCACCATCAATAACCAGCACTAGCACTTTTTCAATTTCAATTAATAATCCAGATGGTATTTCAAAGATCTCCTTCCTCTTATATCCTAGGCACTCCCAATACCATGGTCCAAAACCAAACTTTCAATACCATAACCAAAACTAGGATCGAACAATTGACGAAACGCCATGGTCCAAACATAGGTTCAAGTTCCAAGATCTAACTGCCATGGACCAAAAGAATGATCACCAACATATACGCACTTTTGTAATGAATAACCCGCGTGTATACGCGCCTTTGTCTAGATGAACCTGCGTATATGTCCTTTTCTACTTTCTGAGTGGCTGAACTGAGATCTGTTACCAAAGAAGGTTGCCATCAAGGACAACACCTGTGCCATAGCTCCAAACCTGTGCCATAATGCCAACAATTATCTACAAGTATAGGTGGAAAAGGACCTACTAGCTGTTCAGTGAAAAAGAGAATTGAAAGTGCTATTGGATAAGGTGTTTTTGCAGCAAGCAAGTGTGTTAGTTTTGTCATTTTTCTTGGGAATATTTATAGTAAAGTGTTGTTGACATCAAGCCCTAGTTTCCTTATATAAGGGCTATTTGTAAGGGCCATGACCCCTAGTATGGGAGCCCTATGTTTGTTGTATTAAAGTTGTAATACAAAAAAAAAATTGGTTTCATTGATTCACTACTGTTACATTTCCACTGTGAAAAGTGCTTAGAAGTTGTGGCATTTTAGTGTCTTTGTGATTTTGTTTTAGACATATACCTAATTCTGAAGTGCCAAGGAAAAATCAATAGTTACTCCAACTATTCTTAGGTAAGTGTTAAAAATAGCAACAAGAAATTCCAATTTAATTTGTCCTTGAATTAAATTGTGAATTAAAATTGTAATTCTCTTCTCATAGCAACTTGTAATAGTAAATTAAGTTAAATTGACTTAATTGACTTAGGAAATTCGAGTTGGAAGTCTATCTAGAGTCATGTAGAGTGATCCCTAAATTTTAGGGGCTTGGTTGGAGTTCTTTGGAGTTGTAATTAGATAACTTAGTCTAACTGAGTTATAGTTAGTTAAACTATTTCTAACTATTGGAGGAACTAGTAGAGGTCTAGTAGTGGAGTAGTGCACTAGTGCATCCTCGGTACCACACCAGCTAACTAAATATTCACTCATAAATAATTCATGCATGTAAGTTCAGAAGAAGATCCAGTTGAGATTAGAGTGCAGGGACAATGTACTATCATTTGTATAATTTTCTGAGTTGTATAGATGGTGCATGCAATCAGTTGCAGACCTATGTTTGGATTACATAGTTATGGAGGAAGGATTTCCCAATTAAATATGGGCTAATTCTCTCAGGAATTACACAAGGAATTAGGGGCTTGGCAGGCAACAAAATTGGCTAAGTGTTGGCTTGAGATGGCTTGTGAAGCAGAGAGTTAGATCATACTTGTGCGGGAATTGTTCTAGTGTGAACAAGCATTTTATTTTCTTCTCAGATTTTCTGGTTAATGTAATATATATAGTCAGGGTTTTTAGTAGTTTCTTTCCCTAGAGAAATATTGTGTTATGTGCAATTGATATTCTTCCTTTTCTACTTATTATTTTCATAGATAATTGTTTGTTTCCACTAAGAAGAGTAGAGTAGATTCTTGTCTTGTGTTTTAGTATATCACATGACATAAATTTCTATATGGTATCAGAGCTAAAGATAGTATAGAAGAGGAGATTTTGAGTTTGTTATGCAGGTGAAAATTGAATTTGCAAGTTCATACTTCAGATCAACAATATGTCTTTCTATGAGTTGCGACTTGAGTATGCCTTGGAAGGTAGCTCGAATTACATAGCATGGAATGACATGATGGAAGCAGTGCTCGAAGACAATGACCTCAAGGAATTCATTGATCAAGAAATTCCTAAGCCTTCAACATCGGATGCTAATGATCTGGCTGAATGGAGAAAGTGGGTGGCAAAAGTGAGGCAGATTATCCTTGAGGGAGTTCGAGATCACATTTTCTAGAGTCTTCATGGTAAGGAAACTCCATACTCATTGTGGAAGGCATTAACGGACCTGTTTCAGAATAACAATGAACATAGGAAGTTGGCACTGAAGGAAAAACTCAGAAAGATCAAGATGGAGAAGGGTGACTCTAATCTAAAGTACCTGACCAACTTCACTCATTGTTATGATGATCTTGGAAGTGTCAGGATTACTGTTTTTGAGGATGATATGGCGAGCCTATCTCTTCTTGGACTTCCCAAGAGTTGTCACAGTTATCAGGACACTGTCAATGGAAAGGAGAAGCTACCAGATTTGGAATGACTATGGTCAGATTTGGTACAAAAAGAGATTCGGAACATTAGATACAAATCCTTATCAAAGACTGATGATGAGGAAAATTGTGCCTTAGCGAGTAAGGAAAAGAAAGGGAAAGGGAAGGCATCCCATTCCATATCAAATTCTTGTCATGGAGGCAAGAAGAAGGACATGTTGAAAGTCAAGTACTTTCATTGCCATGAGATGGGACATTTTGCTAAAGAAATTTTGCTCAATAAGTTCAAGAAGAAGCCCTCAGGAGAAGTGGAATGTGAGGCTCTTGTCTCACAATTTGAACTTAACTTTACCTTCATTGCAACTATTTTGTCATCAATGATGGGTAGTGTATGGTACCCTAGATAGTGGATTTTCTTTCCACATGACTGGTAACAAGGAGCTCTTCAATAACTTGGAGGAGAAGGATCTCCAAATGCATATCGAGATGGGTGATGATGGGATGTATAGTGCTACCGGGCTTGGTACAGTTACCTTTCAGAGGGAGTTGGGTGCTCCCCGCACTTTGAGAGATGTTATGTATGTTCTTGGCTTGAAGAAGAACTTGGTATATGTTTCCATGTTGAAGGACAAAGAATATGATGTGATCTTTAGTAAGGGAAAGGCATTCCTTCGTCACATAGCCACGGGACAGGTAAAGAGCATAGGGATTCGGGTGAATAATCTCTACAAGTTAGAGGTGTTATCACTCTGAAATTTCTTTCGAAGTTAATGAAGAAAGAAAAGTCAAAGGTAACCGCAAACCACTTTTGGAGATCATGACCTAGCCTTCCTGATGCTCAGAGAGGGATCTCTCTTTATAATTTAACTTTGTTTTAGTTAAGATTATTTTAGGCTAGTTATTGTTTGCACTTGGGTTTTGGTTTGGAATTTTGGGTGGTGGGATCATTTTACTTAGATTAACAAAGGTTTGCTTTAACCATTAGGCTGTGGGGTTGAATTTTAGACAAACAGGACTGAATTCAGTTCTAAAAACAATGTCTATAGGGCAAGATAGATGAGTTATTGCAGATCTCAAAGGCTAAATGGCGAAATGGTTTCAAATCAGATCCAGGGAGCAATTAAGGGTTGCCTAGGCTAGACTCTAGAAGGAATGAAATAAGTCAACCAAGATGGGAGAGAAATTAAGGGTTCTCAAATCTGAGTATCAAAGGAAAACATGTAAATGACTAGTTGTGCAAAACAAAGTCTACTTAAACAAATTCTAAGTGATATCTCCAATTAATTCATTCAAATTTAGAACACATTTAAGATTACGCAACACATAAGAAAGGTAACAAGATAAAAAAAAGAAGATACTTCACTGCAAATAGCTCATCACATGAATCCTGTAGCGAAATGCTTTTATTACTTGCTCCATTCTGTTGACTTGAAAATGGTATAATCACCCTTAGGTTTTAAGATCAAAATAACTCTACAAATGTAAAATAATCCACCATAATACTTTGAATTATGAAGTATTTATACAAAAGGAATTACAAAATATCTCAAACTACATTGAGAACTAATCTAGGAAAAAGAAATATCTTCATGCAAGAAGATAGAGACAGCTATTGAATTGCTGCTTGTTGTCCTTGTTATTTAGGTTCTGCTGGCTTTGCTCTTTCATATTTTTCCCTTTATGTTTCTTGGCTGTTTGGTCTTCATGCTGGATGTTCTATTTTACTTTAACCTTTCATCTGATACACTTTAACCTTGCTGACCTATCAATATCCCTTCACTATGTTGTTTTACTTTTTACTGTACATTTATAGTTTATTGTGTATTTACTACTGTAAACCATTCAATTTTTCCCATATTTCCTCATTTGGTAATTTGATATTGAGCATTTTTATATATATTTCATATGCCTTTGTATATTTGGCAAAAGTAGGCTTATTAATAAACAAGTGTTTTACCTCATGTTGGAGGTACAACAATTTTTCAGAATTTTGATACAACACTTTTTCTATTGGTAAACCCTTCATGGATGAAGTGGTTACCTATTCTCTAGGCACTTCCCTGATTTTATTATTATAATCCTCATTTGTCATTAACTTATCATTTATTACTAAGGGATTATGTAATCCCTTTTCCTTCAAAAGTTCAAACTTAGCCATGAACCTGTCAACAGCTAGTTGCATGTTTTGACACTTATCTTCTAAATTCAACATCAAATTCCTCTTAGTGAGGACTTTTGATCTGGTAATCACCCTATGAGTGACCTCAGTTAAAGATTTATTAAATGGAGTTTTACATATTCATGTATTGGTGTGTGTGTTCTATGTTATTGAAGCAATGGATTGATCAGATTGCCAATACACAGACATTAAAATGGAAAGACAACAGAGAAACACAGTAAGAAAACACAAAGACACAAGAAATTTTAATAAGGAGTTCACCCTATTCTCCAGGGCTACATCTCTGGTCCAGCTTTCAGTGGTGGCCTTGTTTTATTGTGCCTTTAAGCAGAGAATTACAATACAGGGACTCAATGTGAGTTCTCCTGAAGCAGGTTTTGCTTGGCAAGGTGGTTCTTGGATTCCCCAAGCCACTGGAGTACACAGACTCTTCTTCTTCCTACCAGCTCTATGACCTTCTAGTCTTCAGTGGAAAGAGCCAAATGTGGTGCTCAGTCCAAACAGATTCCTCTATGGGATGGCTTGAATCTCTCAAGCTCTCTGGTGCTCGATGTTGCCACTAGTCAGCTCGTCCCTCTGTCTCTTCCTACTTTTGCTTTACTGCCTTCTTCTCTGGTTTTTGTCTCTCAGTGTTCAGTCCTCCTCTCGGGGTTCTCTCTGACTGACTCCTACCTACTCTAATTGTGTATTTTCTCTCTATTCATGGTTTTTAGCCATTCGTTACAATGCATGTTCAGTTCCTCTTCCACCTCTATCGATTCACCTTCTGCAGCTGCGCTTGGAGTTCCCTATTTGGTGTCATCATGAATGCTTAGGGAGTGGCCACTTGTCCTCCTCTAAACGACGCAAACCTGCTTCGTTGGTTCATTTCTTCAGTTATGTCATGGATGCATTCTTCCTCCACCATGGTGGTCAAACAAATTCCAAATTCTTCTAAAACGCGTCATATTCCTTCATCGATTCCACTTCCTCCATCAGGCACGATCTTAGCCGTCTAATCTGGGGCCTCTAGATCCAACACCAAACACACGTCCTGCGCGGTTGACTTGCTCAACTGATAGCAAGCGATCAATGGTGGTTTTCTCTCACCTCTACTTGCCACACGTCGATCGATGTATGGAATTGCCTCGCTTTCATCCAAAACCTCTTACCATTTGTGGGCACCCGATCAATACCACCAGTTTTCCAGAGCGTGGGTCCCACCTTTGTACATTAGCACTTTTCACTTTTCCACCTGTGGTTCTCCGGTTCCTGACGTGACCGAGTGCTCGAGGCTCCCCCATTTTGGCCCTGTTTTCCCAGCGATGCGCGAATCAAAATCCATCTCCTTTTCCTAATTCGGGGCTCCCAGGGGCTACTTTAACCTCCTGCACAGTCTCCATGGGCCTCGATCAGCGCACTTTGACAGAGGTCCTCGTCGTTCCACGCCAGCTGCCATTGCCACTGGTTCAGGGTGTTTTTTATCGTTGTTTTGGAATTTTTAGAGATTTGTCCCCGACCTGATACAGTCATGGTTCTTTGACAGTTCTTAATGGATCTAATTTGGATCACGGCCTTCCCACTGAAAAGCTTTTGGACCACCAAAAGTTGGTTTGCTTTCAAACATCGACTAAGTGAGGATACTGTTGTCTCACTTGTCCAATCTCAATCCACCTTGCATTTCTCAGCTTCGAACCTTTGAGTCCAATTCTGAGGTACTCAACATCTCCTCTGTGCATCGTCCTCACCTTCCTGTCTAAGACTGTGTCTTCCTGCAATTCATTAATATATTCAGGTAGCAGGTCATCAATAGAGGCAATTCGCTTTTCTCTTCAGGATCCTCAATCATTGAAGGTCCAAACAATCTCAAGAAATCTGCATTTACGACTGAGTAGATGTGCATGTAAGCTGGTAGATCAAGGTGAAAATCATTTTCACCAATCTTCTTAAGTATCCTAAAAGGTCCATACCTGATAGGCTTTAGCTTTTTACCTTCACCTTGCATTCTATCCTTGCTGATATACAACCAAACCTGGTTTCCAACTTGAAAACTATGCTCCATCTGATGCTTGTCATGCCTAACCTTGTATTTGGCTTGGCTCTTTTCCAGTTGTTCATGTACTGCCTGGTGGATATCCTGGATCCATTCAATAAACCTAGTTGCCTTGTCCACATCATTGTGTCCATCAACCATGGTATCTTTACCAAAGACAAAATCTAAAGGAGACCTCGGTATGAAACCAAAACAAGTCTCAAAAGGGGATCTTTGTGTAGAAGTGGGCCCATAGGCTATTTTTGGAGCAAAGTCTATTTTTAGACTATGTCTATTTTTAGACATATGGATCATGGTATATGAGTTGCAGGATGTTATTTGTGGATGATTGGTCAAGTTGGTAAAAATAGATGGACCTCTATTTTTAGACATATGGGCGGAGTCTATTTTTAGACTGCCAGGCTAAAAATAGAACAGTTGAATATTATTAGCTCTTAATAATATTTGGACTATAAACATTATCTTGTTCTCTTGGAGCACTTTAGTTCGAGCTACAAATGTGGCACATGAAACTACCAGAAGGAAATGCGCTTTTCTAATGGGTTAGTTGAGCTATTGCATGAAGGACTTCAGTTAGAACTTCAGTGATTGAGTTATGTGGAGTTGAATGAGGAGTTGATGGAGTTGTGTTCAGTTTGACTTAGTTGAACTGGTTGTATCTAGTCTAACTGACAAATACACTAGTGATGAGTGGTGTGAATTAATTATTAATTAATTCACTAATTATTAACTCATGAATCAATTGACGAATACATCAGCTAACTCAGTGCATGGACAGTTCAGTGGAGACAAGTGTTAGAGATGAGTGAAAGGGCAAGACAACTTTCAGCTGTGACTATAGTTGTGCATGTGATCTGCAAAATCAGTGGATTGAGATTTCCAATGAGGACTGCGTAGTGTTACACAAGGGAAATACAAGTTTGGATCAGCCATTCTCATCCATTCTCATGCAGGATTGCGCAGTGGAGGCAGGCAAGCAGCGAAGGAGATTTGAACCTGTGATTGATTCAGATCTGAGCTAGTTTGTGTGTAACATGTGGAGATAGTACTGAGTACTTGCTAGGAGTATTGTACTATGTATTGTTACATGTTCTCAATCAATATAATATACAAATAGTTGGGTGTTTTCAGCTATATGCTTTCCCCGTGATATACTATGTTGATATGTGTGATTGATGTTTCAATGTGCACATGCGATTGTTTCTTAATTCCGCAAAATTGATGATCAACGTAGATGAGGTTATGTATTATGCATGCATTTCGCAAATAGTGTACAATCAGGATAATCTCTGTGAATAAGTGTCATATTATTCAAAATTTCTATAGCTTTACTTTTCTGTGTAGTGTTAGCCTTCCTTGCTTTCCATTTCTGCTTTCTTTTCTCCTTTCTCTTGCTTGCAGTGGGTTGGGATGGTCCCGCAACTTCTGGATTTCCATTCTTTCCTCTAGATTTTAGATGAGTAGCTTGTACAAATACCTCATCTATACTAGTGGGATTAAACATGAGGATGGTATGCCTCATGTAGCTGTGTAGACCACCAATATACTTCAGAAGATTCTCTGGTGAGTCTAATGAGATACCCAACATCAATGCTCTCTTTATGAACTTTTGAGTATACCCTTGCACACTTTTCCCTTTCAACTACCGAAGAGTTTGCCAACTCATCATGGCTTGTTGCATGTAGGCCAATGGATAGAACTGATTTTTGATTGTAGCAACAAATTCACTCTAGATAGAGATGGTCTTACCATGTTTTTTCATATCAGCTTGGGTTCTACCTTCCCACCAAACCAAGGCAATGCCTCTTAGGCGTAGGCTTGCCAGCTGAATTTTGCTCTTGTCTGAGTCTATGTTCTATACCTTGTGATACACATCAATTTGTCTAATCCAATTTTCCAACTTTTCAGCATTTAACTCTCCATCATATATAGGAAAATCAAATTTAACATCTAACTTAATCAAAGATGCTTTATTATTATGCATAGGGCTATTAGGAGGTGTGAGAAAGCTTTCCTCTTTCCCTTTTCCTTTTGAGTGGTCATGGGAATGAAACTCATCTTCTTCTTTATCTTGTTTAGAACCTGATGAATCTTCATCCTTATACTTTCTAAAGTTCCTATACATTTCTTCTACCATAGACTTTATAGCTAGGAAACTCTCCTTGAATTGAGGGTCCGACCCCATAGAACCTTCCTCTGACATTATCTTCCGAGGACAGACTCTCCAAATTTCAGGATTAGTTTCTACCAACTCTCCTTCTCCTAATTTGAGCTTTGATCTAGTGAGCATTCAACAACTAAACCAACACAAGCTTGTCTAACCTTACAGCCTAGAGCTCTGATACCACTTGATTTGATAATCACCCTATGAGTGACCTCAGTTAAAGATTTATTAAATGAAGGTATTACAGACTCATGTGCTAGTGTGTATGTTTTGTGTTATTGAAGCAATAGATCGATCAGATTGCCAATACACAGACATCAAAATGGAAAGATAGCAGAGAAACACAGTAAGCAAACACAAAGACACAAGAAATTTTAATAAGGATTTCACCCTATTCTCCAAGGCTACATCGATGGTCCAGCTTTCAGTGGTGGCCTTCTTTTATTATGCCTTTAAGTAGAGAATTACAATACAGGGACTCAATGTGGGTTCTCCTGAAGCTGGTTTTGCTTGGCAGGGTGGTTCTTGGATTACCCAAGCCTCTGGAGTACACAGACTCTTCTTCTTCCTACCAGCTCTGTGACCTTCTGGTCTTTAGTGGAAAGAGCCAAATGTGGTGCTCAGTCCGAACAGATTCCTCTATGGGATGACTTGAATCTCTCAAGCTCTCTGGTGCTCGATGTTACTGCTGGTCAGCTTGGCCCTCTGTCTCTTCTTGCTTTTGCTTTACTGCCTTCTTCTTTTGTTTCTATCTCTCAGTGTTCAGTCCTCCTCTCAGGGTTCACTCTGACTGAATCCTACTTACTCTAACTATGTATTCTATCTATGTTCATGGCTTTTAGCCATTCGTTCCAATGCCTGTTCAGTTCCTCTTCTGCCTATGTTGATTCACCTTCTACAGTTGCACTTGGATTTCCCTATTCGGCGTCATCATGAACACTCAGGGAGTGGCCACTAGTCCTCCTCTAAACGATGCAAACCTGCTTCGTCAGTTCGTTTCTTCAGTTACATCATGGATGTGTTCTTCCTCCACCATGGCAGTCAAACAGATTCCAAATCCTTCTAAAATGAAACATATTCCTTCGTCGATTCCGCTTCCTCCATCAGGTGCAATCTCAACCGTCTGATCTAGGGCCTCTAGATCTGACGCCAGATGCACATCCCGTGCAGTTGACTTGCTCAACCGATAGCGTGCAATCAACGGCGGTTTTCTATCACCTCTACTTGCCATGCATCGATCGATGTATGGAATCACCCCGCTTTCGTCCAAAACCTCTTACTGTTTGTGGGCACCTTGATCAATACCGTTGGTTTTCCAGAGCGCAGGTCCCGCCTTTGTACTTTAGCGCTTTTTGCTTTTCCGCCTGTGGTTCTCCGGTTCCCGACATGACTGAGTGCTTGAGGCTTCCCCATTTTGGCCCTGTTCACCTAGCAATGTGCGAATCAAAATCCACCTCCTTTTCCCGATCCAGGGCTACTTTGACCTCCTGCGCAGTCTCCATTGGCCTTGGTCAATGCACTTTAACCGAGGTCCTCGTCGTTCCACACCGGCTGCCATTACCACTAGTTCAGGGTGTTTTTGATCGTTGTTTTGAAATTTTTAGAGATTTTTCCCTGACCTGATATAGTCATGGTTCTTTGACAGTTCTTGATGGATCTAATTCGAATCAACTTTTCTGACTTCCAAAATTGTACATGTCATGTTAGGTATCTCCAGTTCTTGCAGCTCATACTTATTCTTGGAGTTGAGGAAGTGGATGATTCTTGTTGCTTCCTCTAGCATATATCCAAGTTTTGTTTTAACCCTTTCAATGGCTTCTATAGCCTACTTTATTAAATCAATCTATTCAAAAATTACCTAGATGGATGGCCAAATATCATTGATAGAGTCAATGATATTGGCCCATAGTTTCTCCTTAGCCTTACCTATAGGTTCATTCAGTGTTAGTTCTTTCTCCAGGCTTTTGATTCTTTCAATCGTCCTAGTAGCCTTTTGTTGTTCTTCTTTATGCATAATTTGGGCAATTCTGTAATCTATCTCCAGGTCGGTGACTTTCTCCTTCAACCTATTCATATCAGTGGTCTAAATGGACATTTATTCCATTGCTTTGACCATCATGTTTTCTTCATCACTTATGGAGGTTATTATTGTTGATCATGTTGCTGATGTAGTCGATGCAGATGTTGGTGGTGCAGTGGCCATTGGAGCAGTGGGAGCTAATGTTGCTGCTAAAGTAGAAGGGATAGTTGTGGTCACTATTGGAATGACAGTTGCAGGAGCATTATCAATACTAGCTTGATTGAGCTGAATCAAGCTATCCAACTCCTTCTCCATCTCCTTTAACTGGTCATTCAGTTGCAGCACTAAGTCCATCATGTTCTCATGAAATGTCTGGCTTTCTAGGACTTCCTTTATCTATGGGTGCTACAAATGAGGCAACTTGAGCTGTTTCTTGAGGGCTTTTATTTCCTCATTCTTCTTTTGATCAGTTTCTCTATGGCCTTAATATCACTTGGGTCATGGCCCAGTTCAATAACCAAGTCCTCCAAGGACTTTATCCTGGTGTCTTTAGCCTGTGAAGAGGCCCTCTCCAATTTGTATTGAGTTGTCACATTGTCCAATGAATCTTGTAGCTTGTAAGAAGCCATGGCCTTTACTGTGAGGGTGGAGTAGATCATTTCTCCGGCCTGCTTATGAAATTCTATTTGATCAATGGGATGAACATCTTTGGACAACACCTCAAATTTTGTCTTCTTATAGTCTGCTGAGGTTTTTGGTTGCTGTACAGTGGGCTGCAAAAATGAGACCTGCATTTTTCCTTCTTTGATGTCAAAGGTTGACATCAGTCTAGTCTGGTTTGGTGGTGTAAGCTTGAAGTATTTGGCATATGTTTCTGCTTTCAATTTTTCATTCCTCATCTTTATCTCTTTAAATCTGTCTTTGATATCCTTTTCCTTGTCAGCTGGCCTGACATAGGAATAGATCTCAATACTCGGCTATCTATATATCATCTGTGTATTGGAGGTTGATGGCTATTGTGTTTCCTCTAATGCGGCTACTTCTTTACTTCTTTGCCCCATTGCCTCAGTGTTAATTATTTCCTATGATGAAATGTTTTCCTCCTGTTCAGACATAGGATTCAACTTGATCCTTTTGCTTGGCTCAAATAGCTCATTAGTAGTCTCCATGGCAGAGCTAGATGCCTCCTCCCTGTTCCTCTTAGGATTCTTTTCTTCATTGGTTGGGGTTTGTATGATAGGAGGAATGTTCATTGGCTCCCCTTGTTCTAGAACCTGTAGGAAAGATTTGTGATCAAATTGTCTTTCCAAATAAATGAGTGTGTTCTCTAAATCCACAACAATGTTGTCCATGTCAATCAAGGTGTTCTCCATCCACTCATCCTGGTTAGAAAATTGTTCAATGTCAGGCCTTGGGTGGTGGATGTATGCTCCCAACTTGACCTTGAGTCTAAGCTTGTTTATGACCCCATGAGGGTCATAGTGCCACATTAAATTGTTTCTGAATTTCATTTGTTGAAGTAACATGTCGGCCTCTGGTCTAGCCTCTCTGTTGTTGCAAATAAATAGGCCCATTTGGTTTTTCACTTTGAACTGGGTTTTCTTCCTATAAGCTAGGAATGGACCTCATCAAAGCTAATGATTTGTCTAAAGTATTCAAAAGAAAATATCCTCATAGGGATGTATTTGGGAAACTTATGAGGGTTATCTCACAGCAATAAATTCTTATCTCAGTGTGGTTTTGGTACAAGTACCAATCTCCCACCCTGTTGTTCTTGGCCAACTGTAGTACTCTCTTGATCTCTGGGCTGATTATAGGCTGAGTCTTAGAAGTAAGCATGTTCATGACTGGGTACACAAAGGAGTCTATGAAGTCTTTGTAGGTGAATGTTGTGGAAAACTTGTGGACCAAGGGTGTCCAGTAGATGAATGATCTCTCCTTTCCCTTGGTGTCCAGCTTCTGGATGCTCAAAGGGAACTTATCTATCTAGTAAAACAAGAACATATGAAACAACATTGAAGAGTATTTGAAAACTCTTTCAATGGGCAGTCTAGTGAATTTTCCATGCATTCTGTCTGCAATGAATTGGGCATAATCAAACATGATAGCTGGAGGCTTGCCTAGAGTGAAAATGGATAGGAAGGCCATGATGACCTCATCCACATGCTCATTTGATGTGTATCCTAGGATGCATGAGAGCATGGTGATTATGCATCTACTAGTCTCTGAAAAAATAGTGGCAGCATAGGGTGGCATGTCTATAGGAGTATGGTGTTCCTCAATGATGAAATTCTGGAAAATTTGTTTGATCTTGACTAGGTCTAGTGTGATGTACAGGTCCAATAGGTTTCCAATGGACAAAGGTGTCAAATTAGGATTAGGCTGGATTTGCAACATCTGGTTGATGGATTCAGTGGTAATGGTGAATAATAACTCATGGTTTGGTGCCACAATAGCCCTTTGGCTTGGAATATAGCAAGCGTGACAAAAATGTATAATGTCTGGGAATGGGTGAACTTCTGGGAATGTATACTTGGGAAAATTAGATTCCCAAAGGTTGATGTCATTAGCATGGTTTAGGAACCTATCCTGACTCCAATAACGGATTCTCAGAAAGTGGCCTAGAGTAGCAGTGTCTTTAATTTGGAAATACATGTCTGCTAGGGCCAAATGGTTAATGTCTAGGTGAGGGGTTGATACAAGTCTGACATCTAGAGAGATCTGGGCAGCGATTTTTGTGATAAAATATGGGAATTGGGCTTATACAGCCTGTGGAAATGAAGTCTTGACAACTTTGGTACAGGGATATGCTAATGGAAATTTTGCAAGATAGGGGTTTTGATATTTGAGGGGAAATAATCTCAATTCAATGAAAATTAGTTAAATTCAATTACTTTAATGTTTGAATTTAGTGTATACTTTTGAATTTGAGAGAGTTGTCTGTGGTTTCTTGTCAAATACCTGGAGTTTGAGGTTTAGACTGCAAATTGGTTTTGATGGAAGTTGTAGAGGGTTATGTGGCTTTAGTCACGCATTGGAGGGCTAAATTGGGCTTCCAGAGCGTGTTCAAGAGGCAGTGGATGGTCAGAACTGGTTGTATAAACTCGAGGGGTGCAGGAAAGCTTAAGATGCTTTCATAGAGAAAACGAGTGAAAAGGGTTAAAATGGGGGTCTGCGGCCTTTTAACGAGAAGCGATTAAAAATTGGCGCAGAAACTTGTTTATTGAACAATGATGGTTTTTTTCTTTCAGCGGGGAGGCGGTTTAGGGAGCCATCGCACCACTTTTGAGTGATGAGTGGTTTTTTCCCGAGAGCACGCGACTTAACATGGTGCCACCACGTAACCCAAGGGGAGCCGAGCAATACCACCCATATTGCATGCTCTCAAACCGGTAAAGGTCGGGAAATGAATGGGCGCGATATGGGCGAGGGCTATAGGATCTGGGGGTGCAAGATCCAACAACCATCGCGTGGTAGATTTGCGCAGTGGGAAATGGAAGCAGATATTAGCGGGGCCCAGGGATTTAATTACAAGAATTTTGTAATTATTTAATGGATAAGTCAGGATTTAACATAATGCTGGTTAAATAAAATGCACAAGTTTATGGAATAGAACTGGGGTTAAAATGCAGAGGGGTTTACTTAACCGCACCAAGGGGGTGGGTTAAAATTGGTTAAAAAGTGAATATGGAGGAGGTTAATAAAGTAATGAAAGGGGGGGGGGGGGGATTTAAACTTTGGATAAAGGGTTTTATGGGTTTTTAGGGAAATTAATAAGGGAAAATGATTTTTTCAAAGGGGAATGGGTTTCACACTAGGGAAAAGGGGTTTTGGGTTGGGAAATGACTTTTGGGGGGTAATTTGCTAGGGAAAAGTGTGAAACCAAGGGATAGGAGTCAAAATGAAGGAAAAGGGGCTTGCATAAGAAATGAAGTGGTAAAAGGGGAAATTAGTAAGTATGTAGTGAGGGGTGAAATGGAATGGGGGAAGTTAACCAAATGAACTTATGAGCATCCTTTTTCTTTCATAACTGCTCCTGCACACAGAAACACATGATTAAACATGATAGATGTTCTTATGCTTCAATCAACTTTGTATTTTCTGCAACCTTTCTTCTACTTACACTTTTACTTACCCTAACATTTTTTCTTCACTTTGTTGGGTGAATTTAAGCTAGCAGACCCTTTCTTTCCTTTCTCTTTTGAAAAGTGAACTATCTCCTTCTAACCTTATATCTTCCAAGGGCTCAAATTAAACTGATGAGCTCCTTTTATTTCTCTACCTATCTACTGATTTGGTAAGATTAAACTGTTTGGCTAGATTTTTATTTTCTATCTATAAACATAAAATTCAAAGCATGAAGTAGTCAAGATTAAACAATTTGACTATCATGGGTTATGGCATTAATGACAAGCTGCACACAACCATTATTTTAGACAGTAAAGTAAATAGTAGTGGCACTTGGATTTGCACACGTTCATGATCTGTTTTTGTTTGGGGTTCATATTTTTTTCACTTTTTTTTCACTTTTCTTATTCTTTTGGTCCTTTGATATTTCTTTTAGGACATACCCTCTTTACATTTTTTTTTTTTTAATTTTAATATAGAAAACATTTGCAGAAAGAAAAGGTATGTATAATATTACAAGACTTAACCTCAGCCAATTCTAAATTATCAATCCTATCACTATAGGACTCTAACAAGAGGTAGAATATTGTGTTGCCTTGAGAATGAAAGAAGAAAAGGTGCAGAGTCAAGACATCGGTGAGTTGTGGCACAAGCGCTTGGGTCACTTGCATCATGGTGCTTGGAAATAATGCAACAAATTTCTACGAGTCTTCCCAAAGGTACACTAGATCAAGTTGACACATTTAAAGGGTGTACTTTGGGAAAATTCACCAAAGCTTCCTTTCATGACAAAGATAGTCAAGCACAAGAAATCCTCGATTGAGTCCATTCAGATGTGTGTGGACCATTATTGAAAGCATCCACAACTAACCGCAAGTATTATGTTATATTTGTTGATGATTTTTCCCATAAATGCTGGATCTTTTTCATGCAGAAGAACATATTTTTGCAAAGTTTTATGAATTTATAGCATTGGTCAAGAAATATACTAGCAAGAAGTTTAAAGCTCTCAGGAGTGATAACGATGGAGAGTATGTGTCGAATGAGTTTAAAAACTTCTATGTGGTAGAAGGCATTCGACAAGAGTTGACAACACCTCATAACCCCCAACAAAGTGGGGTGGCTAAAAGGAAGAATAGAAGCATTGTAGAGGCAGCAAGGGCAATGTTACATGATCAAGGCCTACCACTACACTTGTGGGCTAAGGCATGCAACACAGTTGTTTATTTGCAGAACAGAAGCCCTCATCGAATTCTTGGGATGAGTACACAAAAGGAGGCTTTCTCATGGAAGAGACCAAATGTGGGTCACTTCAAGATTTTTGGATCATCGGTATATTTCCATGTGACCAAAGATGCATAGAAGAAGCCTGAGCTGACAATAGAGTTGGGGATATTTGTGGGGTACACTGATACACCTCATAACTATTGAGTGTACCTGCTGACCAGTAGGATGACAGTGGTTTCCAAGGATGTAAAATTTGATGAAGATAAGGCCATGAGATGTTCCCTTTAGAGGGAGCTTCAGCTACATGTGGTTGAGGAGATTTTAGCTCCTAAGGAGGAACCTTAGATTGATGTGGAGCATCCACATGCTGAGGATTTGGGAGTGGAGACATCCACTCAGGCAGAGTCTTCCAGAGATGGGAGAAAGCACACCAGAGAGGTTGATAGGTTATTGCATGATGCGAGAGAGAATGTGGGAGCACCCACATTACAATGCAGGCAAAGGAGGTCACCAAAAAGGTACACTGGATACATGGCTCTTATGAGCACATGTGTTGAGATAGAGCCATCTTATTTTGAGGAGGCAATGCAACAATTGGTTTGGGTAGATGTCATGGTTGAGGAGTATGACTCCATTGTCAGGAACAATGTTTGGGATGTGGTCCCAAGAACAGTAGACAAGTCAGTGGTGAGTTCCCAATGGATTTACAAGGTAAAGTAAGCAGTGGATGGTAGTGTGGAGAAACATAAGGCCATGTTCATGGCCCGAGGATTTTCTCAGGTGGAGGGGATTGATTATGATGAGACCTTTACTCTTGTTGTAAGGTACTCATCAATCAAATCCATTTCGTCACTGTCAGCGCAGATGGGTTGGAAGATACATCAAATGGATTTAAAGACAATCTTACTTAATGACATAATTGAGGAAGAGGTGTATATTGGGTAGCCTAAAGGTTTTTAGACCTTTTACCGAGATTCACATGTGTGATGACTCAAGCGAGAGTTGTATGGTCTGAATCAAGCACATCGTGCTTCGTACACTAGGATTGATAGCTACTTCACTAGTTTGGGCTTCACCAAAAGTGAAGTAGATGCAGACCTTTACCATATTGTGGCTGAAGGTAAATTGATTATTATTGTTTTATATGTCAACGATTTGGTTCTAACATGTGATGATAAGTTGATCAAGTCTTGCAAAGAGGATCTTGCAAGAGAGTTCAAAATGAAGGACTTGGGGCTCATGCACTACTTTCTAGGCATGGAAATATGGCAAGGTGATAGGAAAATTTTTGCCTCTCAAGGAAATTATGCCAACGAGATACTCAAAAGGTTCCACATGGAGAGCAGTAAACCCATGGAGACTCCTCTAGCAGGTAACTGGAGGAAGGGGAATGCTACTTCTGGTGAAATAGTGGAAGCTACCATTTACAGGTTGTGGGTTCACTCATGTATTTGGTGAACACGCAACCAAACATGTGCTATGTAGTTATCCAACATAGTCAAGTGATGGTTAGGCCAACCAAGTTGTATTAGAAGACGGCCAAGCATGTGTTGAGATACCTCAAAGGCACTACTCAGTATGGTTTATGGTACAGACGAGTTGAGGGAGTGAAGCATCAAGGCTTCATCGGTGCAGATTGGGCAAGGAGTCCATCCGAAAGGAAGAGCACATCAGGAGGGATATTCAGTATTGGGTCAACAGTTGTTTCTTAGTACAACAGGAAACAAAGATCGGTTACACTCAGTTCAACAGAGGCAGAGTACATGGTTGCTAGTCAAGTAGCTTGTGAGGTCATCTAGATGAGGAAGATTTGGGTTGGTTTGTTTGGTCAACAGATGGATCCAACTGTGATTTATTGTGACAATCAGAGTTGTATCAAACTCTCTGAAAATCCAGCTTTTCATGATCGTTCCAAGCATATTGATATTTGGTATCATCATCTTCCAGATTGTGTGCAAAGGAGGATTATGTTATTGGAGTACATTCCCACAAAGGAGCAGGATGTAGATATATTGACAAAGGCATTGTCAAGATGTAAATTTGAGTTTCACAGAGACATGATCAGGGTAGCCGATAATCCCTTTCTTGTTGAGAGGGGGTGTTAAAAATAGCAATAAGAAATTCCAATTTAATTTGTCCTCGAATTAAATTGTGAATTAAAATTGTAATTATATTCTCATAGCAACTTGTAATAGCTAATTAAGTTAAATTTCCTGAATTGACTTAGGAAAATCGAGTTGGAAGTCTATCTATAGTCATGTCGAGTGATCCCTAAATTTTAGGGGGCCATGTTGAGTTGTTTGGAGTTGTAATTAGATAACTCAGTCTAATTGAGTTATAGTCAGTTAAAATAGTTCTAATTGTTGGAGGAACTAGTAGAGGTCTAATAGTGGAGTAGTGCACCAATGCATCCCTAGTACCACACTAGTTAACTGAAGATTCACTCATAAATAACTCATGCATGTTAGTTCAAAGGCGGACTTAGTTGAGACTAGAGTGCAGGGACAATGTACTACCAATTATATAATTTTCCGAGTTGTACATATGGTGCATGCAATCAGTTGAGGACTTATGTTTCGATTGTGTAGGTTATGGGGGAAGGATTTCCTAGTTAAATATGGGCTAATTCTCTCAGGAATTGTGCAAGGAAGCAGGGGCTTGGCAGGCAACAGAAATGGCTAAGTGTTGGCTTGAGCTGGCTTGTGAGGTAGAGAGTTAGATCATACTTGTGCAAGAATTTTTTTGGTGTGAACAAGCATTGTATTTTCTTCTCAAATATTCTGGTTAATGCAATATATATATTCAGGGTTTTTAGCAGTGGATTTCCCCAGAGAAATATTGTGTTATGTGTAATTGATATTCTTCCTTTTCTGCTTATTGTTTTCATCGGTCATTTTTGGTTTCCACTGAGAAGAGTAGAGTAGATTCTTGAGTGTTTTACTATATCACATGAGCTGTTGAATCTATAGAAATTTCTACAATAAGTGTCATCTTGGTCAACAAACCAATCACCTACTGAGCACACTACCTATGTCTCCTTCTTAAATATACATGGAGTAGGTTCATTGAGTAATACCTCATACATTGGCACCAAAAAGTCTTGGAAGATATTAGTATATGACTATATGTAGTGTTCCTAAAACACAAATTCACAATTTATATGGATCGATTCCTCATGAATTACTCATTTCCAACACATTGTTGGGAATGCTTGTTTCACGCATATAATGTCCTAGAGATAGGAAGCCATGAAAAAATGAGGGTGTTGGCATTCTTTAGGATTCTAAAAATATTTACCCTTAGAGAACATGATAAGATGTATACCTAGTTAAATATTCTTCCTTCAAATGTTGTAGTGTACATAAGCGGTACCCATCCTTCTTGGAAGATCTCAACATTGGACTAGCCATATATCTTGTACAACTTGGAAGTTACTAGTTGGAATGAGGCTTTCATCATGTTTACTGTCTATTCCTTGTTTACTATGGTCCCAAAATTTCCTCTACTAGTACACCATGTCATTAGTAACTATGGGAAAGAAAATTAAACTTGTTAGCCAATGCTCATTTAGGTTTACTTCCTCTTTCAAAATCTTGTAGTAAATTTCAATGTCTGAGGCATTAAATGAAGTGATGGGCTTCCTGTGGTTGTCCCTAATCATAGCTTCCTATGGATTAGCATGTTTCACTAGCCACTCAATTGCCTCTGCACACAGAGGAACCAAAGGATGAGTAGCCACTTCAGGCAAATTTTCTCTCAATGAAGCATGAAGTATCCTAGATCTTAGGAATAACATAGTTGTCAAGTGTCTATTCATCTAAGGTATCAACTACTCGGGATTTGAAATCCCTTTTCTTTGATATGTACATGATCCTCCTACAAATCCAATAAAAGAAATAAGCATTGATTATGCAAATTAGCTCTCAAAGTTAGATGTGGGGGAATTAAAAAGTTTAGCGTTGAGGCTGGTTGTGCATGTATATTGGTTCATTTCATAGCTTTTAAAAGTAACATTGAGGGCTTGGAATCCTGTGGTACTGGAAAAAAGATTAGTTAGGTTCACCAATAGTAAAATTCCAAACAATCACTACAATTTAAAAAAAAAAAAAATCATAACCTTGACCAAAATGGATTTGTATTTCTCTGTAGAGATGTGCCTATATGCTACATAGACTAAGACTAGGGTTTCTAGGAAATAAGGACACTTATTCATAAACCTAGCACTAGAAATGAAAATATTGGTCAAGTTTAACTAAAAAAGTTGAGCTAAGCACAATGGTCTCCTGCCTTGGGAATGAAACCCTAGGTATCTTGATCAGTTAACCTTAAGAGGCAAGGAGAGAGTGAGTTTAGTGTTGGTATTCATAGATAAAGAAAATACCAAGGTTTTGTTTCCATAATAAGTTGATCCAAAGGCCAAAAAGCTAACTCATAGCTGCTATGGTATTTTTTTGTGGTTGAACTACTGGAAAACTGAGAAAGATTGGTTGGCTGGGGTCGTGAGGGCCTTCCTCTCATGTTGATGATGCTCTCTTTGGATAAGTCAAGGTACTACAACTCCTCCTAAGTGCGTTTGAAGCTTGGGAAGACTATGTCAATGGAGAGAGAGCCAACACAACCATATTCTTGGAAGGGGACACTAAAAAATTTCATTAAATGAATGGAAATGGGGGAGTGTTCTAAAGAAAGAAAATACAAGACTAAGTAGACAATCATTCATAAAATAAGCTAACAAGACAAATATGAATTTTAATGGGCATGATTAGTCATGTACATAAATTAAGCTGGCTTAATTGTATTACTTTGTAAATGGAGTGCTTTACTCCCTAGAGCCAAGTGATGTGAGGAAAAGAGAGTGCTATGGGTCCTTTTAAAGAGTTTTCATGAGGCTTAGGTGCATTAATTCCCTCAATAAATGCCTTTTTAACTTTACTTTCACTAGTAATTAAGTCATCGATACATGAAAAAAATCTAAGAGTGAGGTGTCATGTGTGGAAGAAACTCCAAAAAGAAATGACATGCTATTGATTTTACCTTCAATGGGACGATGTATTACTATCTTAGTGCTTAGTGAGACAATGTGTCACTACATTATTCCTTAGTGATGTGATACACTAATATAACAAGGTCACAAGACAAGCTTAAGCCAAAAAATCAAAGTGTGTCATTACCTTAATGCACAGTGGAGTGATATATCACTACACTACCTATCAATGGAGTGACATATTGCTACACTATCCATCAGTGGAGTGAAACATAGTGACAGAGCCATAAGATGAGTTTAAAACCCTATTTTGTGACCATATCTCTTGCTTGATGCTTGGTAGAGTGATACAACATTGAGTAAAGGCTCAAGGGGGTGATACATTGAAGCTCATATGCTACATAGTGGCTTTCAAGTCAAAAAAATGAAGTAGCGTCATTAGTTTTAGGGTGAGAGGAATATATCACTTGGATGAGGATAAGGCTTAGTAGAGTGATACACTAACTTGAAAAAGAAAAAATCAAGAAAGTAACTGAAGTTTAGTCATTTCCGAAAGCTATATAGTTGGCATGAGGTTGATTAGAGCGATACAAAGCTTAAAAAGCAAGTATACAAGAAAAAACATGAGTTAAGATCTTTTCCCTAAGTGTCATTTGATTGGCCTGAGGAGCTATTGAAGTGACTCTATCACTAGACTAGCCATCAGTGGCCCCCTATATCACCAAACTAACCAACAATGCTCCTCTGTATTGTTGGGCTGCAGAATAATGTTCCTTCATTCTCAAACTCCTTTTAAAGGGGTCTTAGGGGCCACAAAAGGTTAATATCAACTTGGGGAAAGTTAATCAAGTTTTGCAAGTTGAATCATAATCCTTTTGATTATATAAGAAGGAATTAAGGGGGGTTGTTGTAGCTACTACAACACTATCTTAAATATCATATACAATATGTTGATTGTTTTCATATACATACATAATCATAATATTGATGATAAAAAGATAAAAATATTAATTATGACTTGCACACACTATTTCTTGTTGCATCTACTAAAGAAATGAAGTCTTTACTTGTGATGGTGAAGGTGTGAAGGCATGAGTCCAGTGAATCTCTCTCTGTAATGATTTCTAAACCCTATGGTTATCTTCATTACATTTTATTTACTCAAACATCAATATGTGTATCAAACTTGAGTTAAAGTGGAAATTCAAATGCCATATTTCCTTCTAGTGAAACATATAGTGTTAATAATATATTTTCCAATGATGAAGATCTATATTAAATATCTTGCATAATATGTTGATTGTTTGCATATGCATACATAATCATAATATTGATGATAATAATACAAAAATATTAATTCTGAAATGTACACATTATTACTAATTACATCTACTAAAGATATGAAATGTAAACTTTGTTGTTCCTCAACCCAGTGGGTAATGAACAATTTTGCTAAAATTAGTTATAATATTAAACACACATTAAAATTATATATATAAATCTAA
>APFE030141406.1:43959-76450 GCA_000404065.3 Pinus taeda | reverse complement strand
ATATATATATATATATATATAAACATCATGTTTTAGGAGTATCAAATCAAAGGCATTTTAAGAAAATTGGTGCTCAATTTTGGGGAGGATTAATTGATTAAAATTGTTTAGGATGAACATTTATTAGAAAGAAAAAATTTAAAAACTAGAAGAGAACTACATATAAATGCTAAAATTCTTATTATCATCTATACCATAGTAAACAACAATAAATATCAAGTCTTTATTATATATTTTGAATTCTTATTATTATATACACAGATGTCTCATTAATGTTTTATACAATAAGTGCATTAGTGGGCTTACTCAGAGGTTACATGTTCAAATCTAGAGAGAGTAGAGTATGTATGTATTTATAGACTTTAATGGAGGCAGGTCCTTTTGTCCCACAGACAAGGGGGTCTCATAAATCAATTATATATTTTGGACAATATATGATGGTAATGAAAGTATTTTTAGAGAAACACAATCACACATAGCACCTCCCAAGAATATTAGTCTCCTTGGATTCTCGCGTCCAACCAACAAGGGGGTCTCATACACCAATTACATATGTTAGATAACATATGAATGGTAATGAAAGTATTTTTAGATTTTGGACAACACATGCATGGTAATGAAAGTAGTTTAAGAGAAACACAATCACACATAGCACTTCCCAAAAATATAAGTTTCCTTAGGTTCTCAAATTTTTTTCTCAACTAGCTATTACACATAGCACCTCCCAAAAATATTAGTCTCCTTGGATTTTCAAAAAACTTCCTCAACTAACTATCACATATTTTCAACAATATACCAATAATAACATGGAGCAAAACCTATTGATTCATACATAACACTTCCAAAGAATATCAATCTCTTCGGATTCTCAAAAAACTTGTGTAACTACCACATTCTGACATTCTGACATTGCCTTTCTATTTAAGTCTATGCCTTATTTATTCATTCATACAAATCAACAAGCCAATGAGAAAAAAATGTTTTGACATTACACTGTGATTAAATTCTTTATCAATAATATATTATTTAATATTTTAAAGTAACTTTCTAAATTTACCTGATAAAAAATACTTTAAAAAATTATAAATAATTTTTAAAAGAGAATTTTCTTAAATAAAAAAAATATTTTTTTTAAATATAAAAAATTAATTATTAATTAAAATAAGAATGAAAAAAATAACAATTTGATAAATTATAAAGTTTCATTTTTCAAATTAGTAATTATCATAAAAATCCTATCATTATTATTTTACACTTATGGATACTTACCCATTACTTGGCAGAGGTTGACAATATGGGGCCATGATTAAGAGACTGAATGTCATCTTTGCTGGTTACAAGAGCCCACAAAAAGTTATTGGAAACCACCTTAATGGTACAAATATATGATATTATCATGATACCCATATAACTTTTCATTTGTCACATTTATTCAGATTGAAGTATTGTTTTCGAAATTTTAGTTAGGGAATATTTTAATATGAAGAATGTATAAACAAGAAGAGGTTGACCAGATGGGGCCATGCTTGAGAGACTGAATGTCATCTTTGCTGCTTGCAAGAACCCCACAAAAAGCTATTGGAGACAACCTGTACGGTACAAATATATTATCATGATACCCATATAAATTTTCATTGGTAACATTTATTCTGGTTGAGGTACTGTGTTGCAAATTTTAGTCAGGGAATATTTTAATATGAAGAATGTATAAATAAGAAGAGAAAAGAAAATAATGTTGTAAATGATGATGAAAATTTTAAAAGTAAATTTAATTAATATAATAATTAAAAAAATAAAGGAAAAATCAATTGTAATATATGATTAAAAGATTAAAAGTGAAAATTAAAAGGTGTGATCATAATGGAATTTAAAATTAGAATTTAAAAATAATTACAAAATGTAATAATAAGTTAGATTTTTTTTTTATGAGGAATGGAAATGGTGTATGTAGTTAAATGGTTATATAATGAAAATTCTTAAATTAAATTTAGATACAATTTGTACAAATTTGATTTTCAATATGAGAAATTGAAAAAAATAAAAGTAGATTTAGTTAGATGATTACATAATGAAGATTCATATATACAATCTTGCTTAACAAATGGTAATATAATATCTTTTTGTTAAAGATGGAAAATAGGAATTTAGACTTCACTACACTTTCTACTTGCAAATATTTCATAAATGACAAACAAAAAAGTGTAATCTAAAAGTTTATTAAAAAAAAATAATGAATCCATAAGCAAAGGCAATATTGAAGAGGACAAAATAATACAATAAAATGCTCCTTAAGAACAAACCAAACTTACAATATTAAGTTCTCACTTGAAGAAACAATGTCTACAAACCAACACGTCAATGACGCATTTTCATTTCTTCCATGTGACTTTACTTTCTAGTATTCATACATTTAATATATAATACATACAATGCAAGTGAATTCAATACAATATTTTTAATATTTATCTAATGATAGATTCACAAAAAACTAATCAAATTGACATTATCAAGTTGACTCATTACATTTCCAGGTACACAAACTTTGTTTTACCTCACTAACAATTTATTTGACTGTCTATAACTTTTTGATATTTAGTTAATTTTATATATTAATTTATGAAATAATATATTTATGTTTAAGTCAAAATAAGATTTAGTTTGATTGTTAAATTGTAACTAAAGTATAAACATAAGCTTTGAAACTATATATTTTCTATGTTTCTTAGATCATATGGTTCTTCAATAATAAGATGTTGATTAATGTAAAAATTTAACTTTTATCTAATCATTAATTCAAATTATATAGAAATCATTATAATATTTCAACGTTCTTCAATCAATCAATATATATATATAGTAGAGTATTTTATATCAATGACCAATTGAAAACACAAACTAATAATATGTAAATACAAATAATAATTATACGTAAATATGTATATACTTTTTTCATATGAAGCCATAAATATTTCACTGTTTTAAAAAACTTTAGAAATATATATAATATACGAAAACCAATGATATTATTATCATAAAAAAATAGTTTGTGCAATGTCAACCTCTTAACCGTTTTTCAGTTATGAATATAATACAATATCAGGAAATCTTCGCCTACCAATGTGAAATACCTTCTAGAATATGGCTCCTTTGGCATGTCACTCTAGGTCAGGTTAAATTGACTTGAATCAAACCAGTCAAACACTAAACTCATAAAATTGCACAAGCCTTGTGGTACTTTCTCTTCTTTTTCTTTTTTTCCTTGAGAACTGGCGGCTGCATGACAACTTTGATGGCCAAATCAAACACGGCTTTAACATTCTGCAAACAGGAACAACATTGAATCATATCAGAAAGTTAAAAATGAAAATGGATATCCATGACCGCGTTAGTCTCCAAAATCGCATTATGCTTTGCTACTCCAAACCGAAGACTTCAAAGCAAACCTGACAAAGGTGACATTATTTGAAGTTCAATTTCCCATTACTAATTGTTAGGCTTAAACCTCCCCTAACAAATTATGGATTCACCATGGTAAAAATTTCAAATACTTTTTATACTTGTCTCAGAGTTTCTAAGAGTTTCAGTCCTGAAACTGGTTTCTAAGCGTTTCAGTCCCGAGACTTGATCAAATTAGACATTTCCTGCAACTTAGACATAACTTATACTAATCATAAGTTGCATAACTTATACTAATCAGTTAATGATAATGTTGCAGTCCCTCTGACAAATAACTCTGGTCTATCCTTTGCCAAAATTTCCCTTCCCTCCATTTCAATATCAGCTGGGTGTTAGATGATGAACCCTTGTCATATTCGTGGTCAACGATGTTGGCATTTGATATTATGTATGGCGGATTTGTTAACGACAGATTGATGGCTTGGGCCGTTGTGTGGACATGAGTTATAAAAATTAGTCAGTGAAGTGTGTGATGTTACAGATCGAATGCCTATGGGATATTAGAAATTTAAAAACACAAAGAAAATGCCTAAGGTTATGCACTGTTCTTTTATGGTGTTATGGCTCATTGTTATATTGTTATTATCATACTATCTGGTTGAAGATTATCATACTATTTGATTGAGAGGGCAATAGCAGGCAAAAGGTAAACATGATATAGCTAATTGCTTTATGTTAGTTATTCTGGATGGATTTGGAAGTCCTATGAATTTACTTTGGTAATTTTTGTACATTAATATAAATTTTCCAGGTTAAAAAGGGGATTTCTGTTGACTTTTTATTATTATTATAACTGTGATGATACACTTACATTATCCAGCCAAAAGAGGCCAGTTTTGGGAACACTTTAGACATCTTTAACTGAGAAAAAGGTCACTTATTTGCACAAAATGCACACATTTTGAAGCTACCTGGCAACCACTATTTAAGAGTATTAAACTGGAGAAGATAAACAGAAATTAGATGACAACACTTCATGGCATAAGGCAAATATGAACATGGCACATATCAGATGGTATACCTGTTGAGTCTTTGAGCTGCACTCTATGTATGCAGCAGCACCGACCTGTTTCCTCAACTCCTCACCCTGAAGATAAACAGAGACCTTCATATCTTTTCGTGGAGCATGTATGGTGTAAATGTAGTTTTATTAAGCATGTGCATGATCTAAATTCTTAAAGTTGTGCAAGCTAAAAATCCAAGCACTGGGAACGTCTAAGCAACCTCACAGAAACTGGCATTGGCCTTATTGCTAAACAACCTAACAATCTAAAATCGAGAGTAAGCAAAATGAAAATTACATACCTGTGCAGTTGTTATTGGTGTAGTACCCAGATTGTCGGCCAAGTAACGCTTATCTTCACGAAGATCTGCATTGGGAATAAAATTCACCACTGAATCAGCCTGACAAGTTAGATATATGTCTCATAAAATGCAGAGTAGGCAGCAGAGGTTGGAATGTTTTCAAAAATGCAGAGCAGGCAGCAGAGGTTGGAAGGTTTTCAAAAATGCAGAGCAGGCAGCAGAGGTTGGAATGTTTTCAAAAATGCGGAGCAGGTAGCAAAGGTTACAATGTTTTCAATTTGCTTTTGTAAAATGCTTGAACTGTGAGATGCCATCAGGGAATTCACCAATTTTACAAACATCACATGCTGATGAAATTCTTTCAGTGAGAAGTAATAAGTTCACTGTTGAACAGTTTTTGTGTAGTAACAAACCTAATTTCGTTCCAACTAGAACAACTGGAACTCCAGGAGCATAATGTCTAAGCTCGGGCATCCACTGCCAATGAAACAGAACAGCCATGTAAACATAATATCCTAATTTCCCATGCAGTAGCTTCATTCAAAATGTACAAAACAGATCTGTACCCTGCATGAATTTAAACAGATATGAGATAGAAAACTTACCTTCTTGGAGACGTTTTCATAGCTAGCCTGGCTGATCAAGGAAAATGCTAAGATAAATACATCAGTGCCGCGGTAACTAAGAGGCCTCAATCTATTATAGTCTTCTTGACCTGAAGCAAAAAAATTCAATTCAATTTCTTGATAAGACAACTAAAAAGTCTATGATGAAAAAATACATGATAAAAAATTAAGTGATGCTATGACTTTAATGACATAACCAATATATACAAAATTCATCAATAAAAGATTTACAAGATTCTAATTTTTCTCCAAGTCAGAACATCAATGTTATGCCCTTGAAGCATTATCCAAATTTTGAGCAAAGGGGCCAAATTAGAAGTTCCACAAAGCCTGAAACAGCCGATTTCATGAGTCCAATTCGTCAGAATTTGAGCTAAGGGAGCAATGCAACCTGAAACAGCTGACTGCATCATTCTAACTCATCAGAATTGGAGCACAGGGAGCAAGACAAAAGCTCCACCAAACCTGAAACAGCTGATTGCATTATTCTAACTCGTCAAATTCGATGCAAAAGCAGGTTAGAGCCGAAGTCTCTAAACAAACCTCCCAAAGATGCTGATCGGCCGACGAAAGAAGCGAGGATGAGCAACCACCCTCTTCAGTCATGGTGTCACCCAGTGTCTTGGCCGGTGGGCCCAAAAGCCACCAGACTGGACTCGTAATATCACACGGTGAGGTCAAGAGTACTGAACTGACACTCAGAAAATACAACCTGTTATCGTCGTAATTACAAATTGCCATTGATTCTGACAGTTGAGAAGGTTGTTGACTTTTTTGTTTTGGAATCAGGTTATTAGAAAAAACAAAATTTGTCGTTTTCTTGTTTTCTAAATGCCTTTAATAGACCCAAGTCACCTGACTTGAGACTTATGGGTCATAATTGCAAGTATAAACTGGGGCTACGTTAGAGACTTCTGAGACTTACAGATCGAAATTGCAACTATGAATTGGGCCAAGTTAGGATCTGATTTTTGTTTGATGTAAGAAGTAATTGAGGATCTAGGCTGAAGGAGTAAAGACCTTAACTTTGCCGCAATTGGGTAGCAGCCAATCTTTTAGGTTTATGATTTATACATGATGATGCAGAAATAAAAACATTTAAATAACCAAAATACAATTTTACCAATACAGTTTTGTGGGTGTTTATAGTTATGATTTTGATTTATTAATGGAGTTGTTTTTAGCGTAATTTTTTGGATTTTTCAGTGTAAAAATTTAGGTGACATGAAATTTTGATGTGTATTATTTAAATTAATTTTTTGACTGTAGATTTAGCAACCTAAAAACTTTTAAGGCGCTTGAATTGCACTAATTTTGTTAAATAGAATGAGACAAAAATATTTTAAAGATTCCAGTTTTTGCCCCCATTAACTGGTCAGAAAATGAAAGCATTTATTTAAAAATACTCCAATTTCAATGATGTCAGGATGCAAGTTGGTTGAAAAGTGTTACCTGCAGTGTCCCAGAGACCTAAATTTATAGTTGAGCCACCAACAAGCACATTGACGCTGAAATTATCAAACACAGTGGGTACATAATCCTGCAACACAGTTATACAAACCAATTACATGGTCAAGTCATATCCATTCTAACAAACAACCTGTAGCCTAAATAAACAGCTAACAGAATGCATAAAGCCAATCAAAGCATCTAAGCTCAGCCACGCTGCATTTAAAGATCAGAACAGAAGTCAGAAAACAAGAGGGTTCTCAGCCACACTGCATTTAAAGATCAGAACAAAAGTCAGAAAACAAGAGGGTTCTTAGCACTCACAGTGGGGAACTTATTGGTTGTATAGCAAATCAACATGCATGTCTTTCCAACAGCTCCATCGCCAACAGTAACACATTTTATAAACCTCGAACAACTCATTGCAGCAAAAAATTACAAAACTCCAGATCAGAAACCCTTTGAATTCTGATCCTCCTTCCTTCTAAACAGGGTAAACTCTCATCTCTGTCTCAATGCCAGAAAAGCTGAACCGAAGTCATAGTATCTCAAGGCTAAACCCTGAAATTCTAATGCCCTTCTGTCCTCATATACCAAAGTTCAAGAATACCCAACGTTTTACTGAAGAATGGCTGCAAAATGTATTTCTGTAAATAAACAATGCCAGCATTAAAAGAAAGGACCACGCCAAATGCATATATACATAGGCTTCTTCTTTTCAATATTACCATAAAACAATCTTCTGAGATTCAAATCCCATACATTGTATGTGATTTAGGCAGATTTCAAGAAGGCACAATCAGCTAAATCAGTTTGAAGCATTTAAATCTTTGGGTCTAACTGAGGTAGTTTTCAGATATACTGAGATTTCAACTGAGAAGCTCTACCCCATTGGAAGATAAATGCATGCCACAAACGTTAGTTTAGCTTAAACTTCAGTGTAAGGTTGTTTAACTGATACAAAACTTGAAGTGCCAAGAGATTTGATTTGATCCTCTACCAGGAACATGTCATTTACATTTTAACATAAATCAAAAGAAAAGGTTTAAATGAATTAAATAAGAACAGGGTAGATTTATCTTAATCTGGATGGCTCACAACAGGGTAGATTTATCTTAACCTGGATGTGGATCCACACTGGATGGCTCACAACAGGATAGATTTATCTTAACCTGGATGACTCCACACTGGATGAAATAAGATTCAGAAATAAACTTCTTATTTAAAAACCAGATCTAAATATAGACTAGAAGTAAATATAAAGTTAAAATGGATCTATTCAAATTTAATATTTTATACATTATTTTTACGTGTGAAAATTCTATATATATATATATATTTACATGTGAAAACAAAATTTAATGTGTTATATATTATTTTTATATGTCAAATGTTATATATATATATATATATTACATGTGAAAATAATTAATGATGTAACAATTTAAATATTTAAATTTAAATTTATTGATGTTACCTATTAATAAATATAATAACAATATTTTTATTTAAGATAGAAAATTTACTCACGAAAAGTGATAATAATAATAATAATAATATCCATTTTTAAGGTCACAGTCAAGCTAGACACGAAATTGGTGTATGAGACCCCCTTGTTTGTGGGACAAGGAACCCACCTCCGCCCAATGATTTGGCTGCAAAGTCTACGAAGGCATACATACTCTACCCCCTCTGGTTTTTGAACCTATGACCTCTTAGGAGGAAACACATTAAACTTATTTTTTTGAGATAGAAAATTTACTCATAAGAGTAATAACATGTTGTCCACCTTATTTTTTTCAAGATAGAAAATTTATTCACGAAAGTGATAACATGTTTTCTACCCTATTTTTAGAAAAACAGGTAACAATGAAAGACAACCTATTAAAAAAAACCTATATATTTTTAAATAAGGGGTTCTAATAAAGGAAATTGCGGAAAGAACAAGGGGTTCTAATAAAGGAGATTGTCCAAAGGGTTGTTAAGAGATTAAATAAAATTTAGGGATAAATTTTCTACACCTTTTTCATCATTTTAAGAAATATATTTTATTATTATATTTTATTATTTTTCTTTTTTCCAATTTACAATAGCATTTTACAAGAAAAAATGCAAATAAGACTGTAGATACATGATTTGATAAAGGAGGTTGTTGAGAGAGTTGTTATTCTCAACGTAAAGAAGGATCAAAAATTTAGGGACAAATTTCTTAATATTAAAAAATATATGGTTAAAATAGATCTATGTAAATTTATTGTTTAATAATTTTTTAAACGAGGTAGTTAATCATATAGTTAATGATGTATTAATTTTTTTAACTTAATTTGTTAATATTACCCACTCAAACACGTAATAATACTACTTTTATTTAAAATAAAAAATCCATATATAAAAAAAAAGAAAGTGATAGCAAAATTTTCAACCCATCTTTAGAATACATTTAGCTTCTCTTTATATATTAAAAAGTAACACACCTAATAAACCCCCAATTTTTTTCAATTATTCAAAAAGAGAGAGATTATAATAGGATTATTGTTCTAACAATGAACACAACTCAAATAATTTCCTAAAATTAAAAAATATAAATATTTTATTAACATTCCCTTAAACTAATTTAATTGTAAAATATATATTTAGTTTTTATACTATTAAATTAAGTGTTTATTTTATTTAATAAAAATCATGGAAATACTTCTCTTTATTCACTAAAAATTAAAATCATAAGAAAGTTTAAACAACTTTAACTAAATTGTACCTAAAATTTTTTTATTTATTCACTCTTCAGAATTTAGATAATACACAAACACAACACTTTCAACTGTTATCTTAAAAAAATTACTTTATTTGTTATCATCTTTTTCATCATTATTAAAATATTTATTATTACATTTTTAATTTATATATTTTTGCCAATTACACTGTATTTCATAGCAAAAGGAAAGTAAGATAATAACATTATTTATATATTAAAAATAAACAATGTTCGTACAGGTTGGGTTCAATGTTAAAGAATTAAAAACTTATAAATATAAATAAAATGATATATACAACTAATTATTATTATTTTATTAGTCAACCTATGGGATTTGAACTTAGATTCATGCTTTATTCATAATATAAGATAACAATTACTTCATAGTTCTTACTAATTTATTTTATTAAAAAAACAAATTAATTTAATAATTCTCAATTAATCATTTTAAATTTCACAATTAATCGATTTTAATACATGATATATTAATACACATAAAAATTAAATCATTTTGTTCTATTATATTAAAATGAACATGTATAATTAATAATAATAATAATATAATAATAAACTCCATTTAATCAATTTTACATTAATATAATTATATTATTCATATTTATTTTTATATATATATATGTAATAATTATATATTTTTTAACTGTAAATTATATTTCAATTTAATTATTTTAAAAGTTATTATTCTTCTTCCCACTCCTTTTATAAAATTGGAAATAAATAAAATTTCCATTTTTATTTTAAAGCAAACACCTTCAACCATCATAAGCAAATCACTTGTATTCCCACCTCGTGGAGCCCATAATAATGCTTTTGAAAAGCAAAGGGAGGGGGCTTCATGTCGTCGATTTTGAAAATGAAAGGGGAAACACCTTTTTAAAAGGTGAATGGCTGACCTAAAATTGTCATTGAAGGTATGTGGTGCCCACGCAAACGTTTTAAAATGTTAGTTTAGAAAGGTGTTGTGGGGTATTCCATAACTTCAGGAAAAGTGGAAATGTGGGAATGCTTCAGTGTGATTTTTTATAATTCAATCTAATGTAAGTAAGTATTGTAGATATGGTCTATGTTACAAAGTTTATCGAATTTTAACTTTGAGATTTGAATTTTGGTAAACTTTAAAAAAAATGGAGGTTTGGTGAACTTTATTGAACCTTATAATCATTGACCAAATTCATAGATCAAAGCTCATAACCTCATGTTATAATTCAAGCTTGTAATTTATCCTTGTAGTTTCCATATTCGTGATAACATTTTTGATGTTTAATGATGTTGATTTCCTACTATTTTATCTTATAATTCATTATATATATGTATACACCTAATGGTGAACCTCATCCGAACCTCATAAAAATATCCAAACTGAAATCGAACCTAATCATTGTTGAACCTGAACCATGTAACATTAGATATGGTTATGTGGACTTTAGGGTTGACGATTAGATTCATTATAAGTTATTGATAAATTTATGTGATGTGGGTTTAAGTGGTGGTGGTAAATTTATTATTTATAAGTTATTGATAAATTTATGTGATATGGGTTTAAGCGGTGGTGATAAATATATTATTGATTGAGTTGTTCATTGCTTGACATTTTAGGTATAATTATATTGATTTAGATAAGTAAATGCAAACAAGCTATTTTTCGTTACTTAATTGTGTCTGTGAAATGTTTTATAATTAATATATTTATTATAGTTTAACATTTAATTTGTTAGTTTTTTCTTCATCTTTATCTTTAAAGTCAATGTTATGATTGTTAGTGTTGTTAATTATGTTTTTATCTTTATTGATTTTAATGTTTTATCAGTCATATTTGAATGTATGTTTAGTCAAAATTGATAGGTAATATTGTAATCATGTTAAATTTTTAGTAGTTAAAGGTTTTTTTTAGAACAATGATCATAACATAATCACTTAGAGTCTTAGTTTATGTGGAACATATGTGGTTGTAGCTAATTTTGACACTTTCCTGAGTGAATGGGTGAGTATGTTTAATCAATTTTTTTGGAAGCTAGTATCATCACTACACCAAAGTTTTGTTTCTTAAATATTTGTCGTTAACAACAATCATATCATAAATTTTTATATACAATGACCTAAGATAATGTATGGTGTGGTGTAGAATTATAACATTGTACTCTTTAGTCAAACATATTCACCAATTTGATAGCATGAATAATAAGTCATTACAAAGTGTTGTACTCACATATATAACTGAATTTTCTCTCTTGCAGAAAGTGGTTGGTTTGAGTTTGTTCATGATATGGCTTGAAGGGAGTCACAAATGAACATGCAGGGCAAGGAAGGAGTTTGTGTTATTTTCAATGTATTTGAAGCGACAACTTACCAAGTAGTCATTGTTCTCATCTCCAACTACCTATGGCATCCACGAACTCAAATTGGTGGAGATTTGAGGTTTGAAACATACATTTAACAATTTGGATTATGGTTTTAGTCATATGCTTCATTAAATTGTTAGTGTTGAATTATGTATTGATCAAAATTATTAAGAACAAGATAAAATAAAACACATATGTTTATATAAAGCTATGTAACATAAAGTGAACTATAATACTACAATAGTAAAATATTATAATATGATTCTCATGGTCTAACAATCAAATCACAAAAACTTACTTGGGTTATGTGTAAAATAACCCACCCACCCTAGAGATATCTGTTCATTATTTTACAACACCAATCTTGGTTAGCTTAAGCCACTCAAACCTCCTCATGATTATATCATTTCAATGAGCACTATATTGTTAGTCCCACTTCCTTTCCTTTGGTCATATTCACATTTATAACTTCACATGATTTGAGTATGAGGCCACCAAAAACATTGGGGACAAGATCTTCACTTGCAACTACCCATCTAACTTGATGGGGAGTTTCTACTTCAATAATAACTTTGCAACGAAGAGAGCACAAGTTTCTTCCTACCTCATCCTAAGTGTTCATCCCTCATTTCACTTTGACATTCTCATTCATTGTTTCGAAAGTACACTAGTTGTACATTTGTTATATGTTCATGTTCTCTTCATGATTTAGGAATTTGCATCAATAATAATATTTTAAAATGAATAATTTCAATAAAATTTATGGCAATTGACTTAACCAACATCATGAGAGGTAACATATTTATAAATCATATATTAAAATATTAGACATTAGGAAATCATATATGCATGAACCTAGTGTAAAACAAAACAATTCTCTTTATTATTGAAATGAAATTGTTGGGGTTGTGTTATATTCTTTCCACGACTACCCCATGCTCGCGGGGGTGTGAGCCCCCTTGTACATTGTGTCAAGGGGTATGCAGGGGGCGGTAGCCTCCCTGCACGAGGTCCAGGGCAGCGCCCAAGGAAAAAAAAATTAGACCCTATATTAGGTGGGTGGACCTACCTATGGTTTTGTTCTTGGATTTTGCACATGGTTTTGGGCATGATGGTTTTCTGTCCATGGTATCTGTAGATCTAAACAAGGGAACTATGATTATGTTCTAAACCAGGGTTAATGGATTGGGGTTTATGGATGCTTCGGCATGTATATATATGTATTGTAACATTAAAAGGAACATAATGAAAAATCAATCTAGTAATCCCAGTTTTGGGATCCAGGGGAAAATATTTGGGTATATATGTTTTATGTTTTATGCTCTCGCCATTGTTTATTTTGTGCTTTTAACAAATCGTTTGCAAGTAATTTATGTACGTGGTTAAAACCTACATTTGGTATCAGAGTTCAAGGGGATGCATTTGTTGTTGAGGGGTTTTTTCTCAGGCCTATGGCAGACCCTGTTCAATGGGAGATCTACAGGATCGATTCTTGTGGTGAAAGAAGATGGCGATTAGTGGAAAGATAGAGGTCGAGAAATTTAATGGTCAAAGTTTTGAGTTATGGAAACTCAATACGAAGGATCTACTAGTAGATAAGGATCAGTGGATCACAATAGATCTGGGTACTAAACCAACATCAATGTCGGTTGTAGACTACACGAAGTTGGATCAGAAGGAAAAACGCACAATATGATTGTGTGTCTCAAATTCAGTATTGTTGAGTGTATCAGGGGAATCTTCAACGAAGGCTTTGTGGGACAAGTTAGGGACTTTGTACCAATCTAAGTCTCTGGTGAATAAATTGTTCCTGCAGAAAAAGCCATATAACCTGAGGATGAAGGATGGAGACTTGGTGGCAGAGCATTTGAATGCCTTTAATATTGTGGTAAGTGAGTTGTTATCTATTGATATTAAAATTTCAGATGAAGATAAGTGCATGAGTTTGTTGTGTTCTCTACCAGATTTGTGGGATAGTCTGGTTGTTGCAATAGGTAGCAATGCAACTACCTTGTAGTTTGATGAAATAGTCTCATCTTTGTTGATGGAGGAGATGAGATGGAAAAATATGGAGGGCTAGAATGATCATGCCTTGTCTGTATGAGGACGGTCCCAAAATAGAAACAAAAATAATTCCTCGAGTGGGATATCTAAATCTAGAGGGAGATCTAAATCTCCAGGAAAACTGGTAAAGGTGTGCTGGAAATGCGGAAAGGAAGGGAACTTCAAAAGGGGCTGTAAATCTAAAGATTCTGCGAAAGGAAAGGGATCGGATGATGCTCCTTCAGCAGAGGTGAAAACCACCTTAGATGAAGGTGGGGATGTGTACTTGGCTTCTTCTTCAAGTACACATGTAAATCATGAGGCATGGTTAATTGAATCAAGTACATCCTTTCACTTCACTCCCCATAGAGAGTGGTTCTGTGAGTATGAGAAATATGATGGTGGTGATGTCTTCTTAGGGGATGTCAGGAAGGTTAGAATCATTGGTCACGGAAAAGTCAAGTTGAAGTTGCAAGGTGAAATGATTAGAACACTTCCAAGTGTTCTGCATATTCCTGCATTAGCAAGAAATATATTCTGTAAGCAAGTTGGATGATGCAGGTGTAAAAATAGTGTTCAAGAAAGATACCTACAAGATGGTTTGGGGAGCATTGGTATTGATGCGAGGAGTTCAGATTGGAACTCTATACAAGCTTCAAGGTAGCACTGTTATTGATGGGTGTAACAATTTTTTGGTTCCTGAAAGTGGAGCAGAAAATCTAGTGGTCTCTGGAGAAAAATCGTGTTCTGGCATCAAAGGCTTAGACATATTGAAGAGAAGGTACTTCGAATACTTCGTGGTAATGGTATGGTAGAAGGTGTGTCTAATTTCTCTTTGGATTTTTATTTTTGTGAAAATTTTGTATATGGGAAGCAGAATCGGGTGAGTTTCCCCTTTGGAGCTAAGAGGGCGAAACCGATATTAGAGATTTTTCACAATGATGTGTTTGGACCTATGTCAGTTCCATCACTGGGTATGTTTGTGTACTATGTATCATTTATATATGACTTCTCAAGGAATACATGGATATGTTTATTGAGGAAGAAATCTGAAGTCTTTGTTAGGTTCAAAGAATTTAAGGCTCCGGTGGAAAACCAGACAGAGAAGAAGATAAAGGTGTTGAGGACAGATAACGGTGGAGAGTTTTGCAAGAAGGAATTTGAAGAATTCTGTAAGTGTGGTATAGCATGGTAGGAGACTACTCCATACACACCTCAGCAAAATGGAGTTGTAAAAAGAATGAAAAAGATATTCATGGAAAAGGAAAGAAGCATTCTCAGTGGTGCGAGGTTAGGACAAGAATTTTGGGCAGAGGCAGTGGAGACTACATGTTACCTGGTCAACAGATCACCTTCATCAACGTTGGAGGATAAGACTCCATAAGTGGTATGGACTGATAAGAAACCATCTCTTTCACACCTGAGGGTATTTGGATGTGATGCATATGTACATGTTCCAAAAGACAAAAAAACAAAGTTGGATAGTAAATCTGAAAAGTGCATCTTTATTGGGTATAAGGATGGTTTAAAAGGTTATAAGCTTTAGAACCCAGAAACAAGGAAGGTTGTGTACATCTAAGATGTGGTGTTTAGAGAGGTGAAAGATGTTATTAAACATGAAGTCCTACCAAAGGAACCTGAGAAGATAGAGTTTGAGCTAAAGGAGGAAGAATTACACTCTAGAAGAGGAATCAAAAGATGAAGAGCCACAAACTCTAGCCATGAGAAGATCATTTTGAGAAAGAAGGCAGCCATAAAGGTATAGTCCATCTGCTTTCCGTTCAAATTTTTCTTTATCTATTACTGATGATGATCCCATAATTTTGAGGGAAGCAGTAGATTCAGAGGATGGAAAACTCTGGAAAGAGGCTATGGTTGATGAAATGGCATCTTTGCACAAAAATGAGGCTTAGGATCTGGTGGAGTTGTCGGCTGGAAGGAAACCCATTGGAAGCAAATGGGTGTTTAAGAAGAAGATGAATGCAGAAGGAAAGGTGGAGAAAGACAAAGCTTGGTTGGTAGAAAAAGTTTATTCCCAGTTGCTAGGAATTGATTTTGGTGATATTTTTTTCTCTTGTTGCCAAGATAGCTTCTATAAGATTACTTTTATCTGTTGCTGTTGTTTTTGATTTTGAGGTAGAAAAAATGGATGTGAAGAGAACATTTCTTCACAGGGATCTGGAAGAAGAGATCTACATGAAGCAACCTGAAGGCTTTGCGGTGAAGGGTAAGAAAGAACTAGCATGCAAGTTAAAAAAGTCTATGTATGGGTTAAAACAGTCACCAAGGGTGTGGTATTAGAAATTTGATACATTTATACGGGGACTTGGCTTCACCAGAAGCAAAGCAAATCATTTTGTGTATTTTATATTTATTAGTGACCGCGTTATTTATTTAGTCTTGTATGTGGATGATATGTTGCTAGTTGGAAATGACAAAGAAATTATCCAGGATTTGAAGACCCAATCATCCTCCAAATTCGACATGAAAGATATTGGTGTTGCAAAATATATTTTGGGCATGGAAATTAAATGAGATCAGACAAAGAGGAAGCTCTGGTTAAACCATAGGAAGTATGTCGAGACAATACTGCAGAGGTTTAATATGCAGGATAGTAAATCAGTGAAGGTTCCTATTCCTATAGGTGTAAAGTTATCTAATGAATAGTGTCCCAACACACAAGAACAGGAAGAGGACATGTATCTTGTTCCATATGCAAGTGTAATTGGTAGCCTGATGTATGCAATGGTCTATACTATACCAGACATTGCACATGCAGTGGGAGTATTGAGCAGGTTTATGTCAAAAACAGGGAAGGAGCATTGGATAATAGTGAAGCGAGTTTTCAAGTATTTGCATGCACTAGTGATTATGGTTTGTGCTACCAGGGAAGACCAGGATTGGACAGAGTTTTGGACATCCATGGCTTTGTTGATGCAAATTGGTCTGAAGATCTGGATCAAAGAATATCTACAAGTGGGTATATATTTAACCTACTTGGAGGTGCAGATAGTTGGATGAGTAAGAGACAATCTGTAGTGGCACTTTCAACTAAAGAGGTAGAATACATGGCAGCCACTCATGCAAGCAAGGAAGTAGTTTGGTTGCAAAGATTGTGTTCAAGTATGGAGTTAGTACAACGAGCTAGAAGGATAAACTGTGATAGCCAAAGTGCAATTTTCTTAGCAAATAACCCTACTTATCATTCAAAGACAAAGCACATTGATATTCAATATCACTTTGTGAAGGATATGGTTGAGGACAAAAAGGTGTTGCTAGTAAAGGTGGACACTTTGAAGAATAATGCAAATGCATTGAAAAAGTCTGTGAGCACTGAGAAGTTCCCTTGGTGTAGAGAAACAATGGGCATTGTAGGGTTGGATAGATGACTAAGCTCTGTTATGGCCCCATGTGGAAAGAAAACAACAAGTAGGATAATGTTGGGTTGTGTTATATTCTTTCCATGACTACCCCATGCGCGCGGAGGCGGTAGCCCCCCTGCATAGGATCCAGGGCAGTGCCCTAAGAGAATTTTTTTGGACCCTATATTAGGTGGGAAGACCTACCTAGGGTTTTGTGCATGGATTTCACATATGGTTTTGGGCATGATGGTTTTTTGTCCATGGTATTCTATAGATCCGGTCAAGGGAACTATGATTATGTTCTAATCCAAGGTTAATGGATGCTTCAGCATGTATAAATTATATATATATTGTAAAATTGAAAGGAACATAATGAAAAATCAATCTAGTAGCCCTGGTTTTGGGATCCAGGGGAAAATATCTGTGTATATATGTTTTATGTTTTATGCTCTCGCCATTGTTTACTTTTTGCTTTTACTAATTCGTTTGCAGGTAATTTCTATATGGGGTCAAAACTTACAGAAATAGCCAAGTCATTAAGTGTACTTGTTCTCATTGGATTCAATAATTAAAATATATAAATACAATTTCATGGGTCAAGTTCATCTCGAGACAAGCCACTTGAAAGAATCTTGTTCAAAGGCCAAAACATTTCAAGAAAAAGATAATAATAATAAACCCAATGGTATCCAAAACTTCAAGGGGCTACTCCAACAAATTGATGCATTAATCTCAAACCATGTAGCTTTCTTGAAGATCCTTGTCCCACTCCCTAAGGGATGCAACTTGATTATGGATTCAATGATGTCAAAGGAGTGACCTATCCCTTCAACCCCTTATTGGGAATGAAGAGGTGATATGTATATGTATATGTATATGTATATGTATATGTATATGTATATGTATGTATATGTATTTGTATATGTATATTTATATGTATATATATATATATATTATTAATAAATATATATATCTATATATATATATTATATATATATATATTATATATATTATAGAGAGGAGGAGAGAAGAGAGAGAGAGAGAGGAGCCTTTACCAGTAGCAAAGAGTAAGGTAATTGTAGTACTAATACCTACATTAGCCTCAACTCAATCAACCCACTAATAAAAATTATAAAGAAGAAAGTGAAAAGAAGAAAAAAAGAAGCTCACAATCTCTAAAAGATTTAGAAAAAGGATGTCTACTATTTAGAAATTGCAAAGTGATGATATCAATATCTAACCACTATAAATATTTTAAACTTAAACAAAAGATAAAATTTAATTATTTAAGATCTATAAGTTTGAAAATATTATAAAATAGTTTTTTCCAAACTTAATAAAAATTCAAAAATTTCAACATTGTTAAAATTCAAAATTTACAAACCTAAACTATGATCACACTCTAATCTTTTAAATTTGAGGGAAACAAAATTTTGAAATTAAAATAACAATTTTGAAATTTAATAAAATATTTAATTTCAAAGTGTCACGTAAAATTAAAACTAATAACAATGTACAACTATTGTGATTCATAAAAGAGGTGGTAGTTTTAGTGATCTACATGGTTGAAGCTAAGTTTCTAGAAAATTTATCAAAATACATTTATGAAAGATTATTATGCTATTATCGTTTTTCATATTGGTGTCTAAACCAACAATCATTCAACTATTTTCAATTGAAAATTTATGTGAAAATAAAAGAGCTATATATGGAAAATTAATTAATTTGGTATTAAATAAATAACACTCTTGATTGTCAATTGGGTCTAGCTTGAGTGGTTGGGAGGAATGATTTCTACCCAAGTTCAATTTTCACAAGTGACATGTTGAACTCTTAATGAGTATTGGTGTAATTCCCTTGAGCCTCATGTTGAAAAATCCTCAAGATTCTATGAAATCCAGTTAACCTCAAAGACCATCCTCTAATTAAAGGAAAGTGTCTCGTAGGTGTTGAAAAATGCAACAAGAAAGTTTCAATTTGATTTTTCCTTGGTCAAATTGAGAAAATTTGAATTTCCACATTAGAAAACAACTTGGATGTAGTTAACTTGTGTGAAATTGCTCTTGACACTCACCTAGATCAGTAAATTCAAGTTAGAGGGCTTGGAGTTCAGTTAATCATGTGCGATTGTTAATTTTTAGCAATCAAGGTCAGTTATTTCAAGTTGTTTTAAGGTAAACTAGTTCCAACTATTGGAGGAACTAGTGGAAGGTCAATTGTGCAGTGACACTTTGGTCTAACTCAAATCATGCAGTTAACTGATCAATCAACCCAAAATGATTGTGCAATTTCCAAGGTTTATCATCTGACTGCATGCAACACCTATACACTCAAGCCTAGTCTACAATTGATGTTAATGTTGCAGAATATGACTTGGTAAGCCTATCCCTTCTAGGCCTTCCCAAGAGATGGCATAGCTACCAAGATTTGGTGAACGAGAGGGTGAAACTTCCGAATTGGGAATGCTTATGGTTTGATTCGGTACAGGAGGAAATAAGGTGGAATACCATAGATGGGACTTCACATAAGGGCAAGGAGAATAAAACTTTGCATTGGTTGGAAAGGGAAAGAAGGGAAAAGGGAAGAAATCTCAAACCAAACCAGAGTCCAGCCAAGCAGCATGAATAAATTTTTTTCCAAAATTAAATGCTTCAATTTTCATGAATTCAGGCACTATGCCATGAAGTTTCCACACAAAAATTCAAGCAAGAAGACCTTGGGAGGAGTAGCGAGTGAATCTTTGGCTTCACAGTTTGAGCTTGACTTCATCCTTATCACATGTATATCCAACATAGTGATGGGGAGTGTGTGGTACTTGGACTCGGGTGCATCATTCCACATGACAGGGTGTAGAGAGTTTTTCAATGGCTTGGAGGAGAAATATCTCCAGATGCACATCGAGCTAAGGGAAGATGGAAGGTACAATATGACCAAGATTGGTATAGTCACCTTTCAGAGGGAGCCGACATCCCCTTTGAGACTCAAGGATGTCATGTTCATTCCAGGCCTAAATAAGAATCTCATCTATGTTGCAGTTTTGGAAGACCGTGGTTATGATGTCATCTTCAACAAAGGGAAATCATTCCTGAGACACATAGCCACGAGGAAACTGAAGCAGATCAGGGTTCATGTGAAGAACCTATATAAGCTAGATGTGGAATATTGTGTTGCATTAAGTAGTAAGGCAGAGAAAGTGTCGAGTTGCAATGTTGGTGAACTTTTCCATAGAAGACTTGGCCATTTTCATCATGACACCTTGAATATTATGCAACAAATAACCACTAGCCTCCCTAATGGATCACTTGAGCAATAGGATGTCTGCAGAGGTTGTACTTTTGGGAATTATGCAAAATCCACATTCCATGATCGGGACAACAAAGCACATTCAGTCTTGGAAAGGATCCACTCTAATGTCCATGGACCTTTCTCGACAACCTCCACTGCCAAACACAAATATTTTGTCATTTTTGTTGATGACTTGTTAATGAAGTGTTGGATATTCTTCATGTGGAAGAAGGATGAGACATTCTCCAAGTTTGTAGAATTCAAGGCACTGATTGAGAAAGAAATTAGCAAGAAAGTGAAGGCTCTTAGGAGCGATAATGGAGATGAGTACATTTTGAATGAATTCAAAATTTTTTGAGCAAAAGAAGGCAATCAAAGAAAGCTAACAACACCCCACAACCCACAACAGAATGGGGTGGTTGAGAGAAAGAACCGTAGCATTGTGGGAGACGTGAGGGATAGGTTGCATGACCAAGGCCTACCACTGTACTTGTGGACAGAGGCATGCAACACAATAGTATACTTGCAAAATCAGAGTCCTCATCGGATTCTTAGTATGATTACACCTGAAGAGGCCTTCTTTGGGAGAAAGTCAGATGTCGCACTTCAGGATTTTTGGAGCCTATGTTTACTGCCATGCCCCTAAAGAATCAAGGAAGAATATTGAGCTCACAACATAGTTGGGAGTATTTTTTGGTTTCAAAAAAACTCCACACAACTACCATCCCTTAGAATGACATTTTTGCAAAGGGATGTAAAGTTTTATGTGGATAAACTGATGTGGTGCTCGTTTGAGAGGTAGCTTTAGATCCCACCAAAAGAGGATCTTTTTGCTCCAAAGGAGAAGCCTCAAGAAGTTGTGGAGCAACCACAAATTCAGGAGCAGAGAGTGGAGACATCCAATCAAGCAAAACCATCTAGAGAAGGTAGAAAAAGAACTAGGGAAGTTGATAGACTTGTGCAGGATACGGGGGAGAATGTGGGAGGTCCTTCAAATTTGTGCAGGCAAAGGAGGTCACCTAAATGGTACATTGGCTACATGGATCTAATGACTAAACTTGTAGAGATTGAGCCACCATCTTTCATGGAAGTAGTAGAGAAATTTGTATGGGTTGATGCAATGGTGGAAGAGTATGAATCCATTGTAAAGAACAGTGTTTGGGAAGTAGTCCCAAGACTGATAGATAAATCAGTTATGGGTTTGAGATGGATCTTCAAGGTTAAGCATGCATCAGACGAAAGCATAGCAAAGTATAAGTCCATATTTATGGCCAAGGGATACTCTCAAGTTGAGGGAATTGATTATGAGGAGAACTTTTCTCCTGTAGCAAGCTACTCATCCATTAGATCAATTATTGCACTGGCTGTGCAGATGAGGTGGAAGATCCACTAGATGGATGTAAAAAAAAAAATTCTCAATGGTTTTATTGAGGAGGAGGTGTACTGTTGGCTTGATGGGCCCTAACACAAGTTCATCATTAAGCAATCAAGAAAATCCCTACACTACTGGCCCTTTTGGCATCAATCCGCGGAGCGCGAACTTAAGTCTCACCTGAAGCAGTATGGGGGGATGCAGGAACCAAGTTTCCACACCCTAAGATGGTCGTGATGTTGATCTTATACCCTAACCCCTGTCTTTTCGTAGATCGATAAGCCCTTAGGGCTTATCGATGTTCCTTCTTCTCTGACCTTCAGAACCTTCGCAAAGGTATGTGACTAACCTTTGCATAGCCCTAACCAGCGATCCAGGCACTTATGTGCCTTGGTAACTACATACGGTTACAAGTTCCAAAATTACCTTAAGTGTTTGCCAATTTTACCATGAAATTAAGGTTATCTTCGCATAAACATATATTCTTACTCGCGTTCAAATAATAGATAGAAACATATACATTTGCGCATCAAATAAGCACTATAATGTAAACCCAAAACTTAACATAACATAATTGGATGCAATAATCAGAGAAAAAACACACAACAATTTTTGAATACTTCTCCTTATTGATGATTCAAGTCCCCAGTACAGACTCTATCTGCCCAGCGCACATAGTTGTAAGGGTCCACACACTCAATTGCAGACTTCTACCCTAGGCCTCTGCGCACTCAGCTAAAGAGCCTCTACCTACGCTAAGACTCTCACTCTTAGCTCTCCTATGACCCAAAGCACTTAGAACTACTTCTTTCTACTACTACCCCTAGAACTTATTTACTTAGCTTCTTTTTATACAAGCCCATGGTCCGCAGACCATGGGTGGATCTTTACAGTTGACATGATTCTTTACGAAACAAGGGTGGCAACCCTTAATGAATCTTGACATATTCGCACTCCGTGACCACAAAATGTGGAGACTTTACATTATTTATATAAAATTTGGGCTTTCTGCCCCAAAACATAGGCTTTAGCCCCAAAACTGACTCTTAGGGGAACTCGTTCCCAACAGGCCCCCAACACAAACATGGTGACTCGCCCTCGAGTCACTTTGATGATGCAAAGATCTTGTCACAAAGACCTCCCAGCTTGGCCTAGAAAACTGCTACCTTGGTGGTGCACTGCATGAACGACTGTTTCATCTCCTCGACCAACTGATCGGTTCCTGGCCCTGCGGTATTAGCCTGGAGCTTCTACTGAGTCTCCTGCAAACTAGCTAGCTTGCCTTCAATGGAGGTCGTGATCAAGTAGGCCTCATCCAACCAAGGCTTCAAGTGGGCCTTCAACATTGCTTCCTTGTGATGAGCTGTATCGACCTGTTCTTTAAATGCCTTGGCTTCTTGCAGCTTCGCGAGTCTCTGTGTGATGGCGACAGTACGCGCTGTCGCTTTAACCTCGTCATAGCATTGTTGTAGTTCCTGCACTTCTGTCTCTAGCCTCTGCACATTGGGATCTTCTTGTAGGCTGCTGAGTACCTCAAGGGACTACTCAAAAAGTGTTGTGCAGTCCATCACTACACTCGCTACTGTTGCTATCGCATCTGTCATGGCAGTCACACGCTACTCCCTGACTTCCAGCGGAGTCGAAGGCTAGGCCTTCAACTGAAATTTTTCAATTTTGAGGTTCAGCTCCGGCTAAACCGTTGCCAACTCTACGCGTGCATCACGCACTCCTGCAACAAGTTTCTGAACTCACACATATACTGGCTTAGCCTCGGGCATGGCTAGCTCCCAAACAGTTTTGCAAGCCTCATCCACAACATTGATTATGCGCTGATTCTTGTCAATCAGGTTTGTCATAAGGTTAATAGCGGAGTCTCTCTGCACATCCATCTGAGCATTGTTGACCTTTTTCTTGTTGATCACCTACAAAGTGTGCTATTCGTGAGCCTGAAGCTCCACATCACACCATCTTACAGAAGGTGAAGCACCTCGCTAGGAAGCACTGCCAAGTTAAGTCCCATTGCCTTGAGGGTGCTAACAGTGGGCCTGTTAACTTCAGTCTCTATCATCAATGCTCTGTCCGGTAGCACTATGGCTTGGGGGTCCCTTGCGCACAACATCCCTGCGACTTATGAGGTGCCAAGGGCCAAACTGGTGGATGTCACGTTGGTCTAAATCAGTGATGCATGGATCTATAGCTCACGTAGACCCGCCTGAATAGCCCCCAACTCCTGTTGTTGCTGTTGATTGAACTGTTGCAGTAGTTCCGTGGTGGCATCCTGCACTGCATCCCCTATATCATTCATATCCCCCTCTATTAGGGTGATCGGATTTAGAGACTTCTTGCTAGCCTTGGACTTATTCCATGGCCCTACCTTTTCTGGTCCTCTGGTGTGCTTGATACAGAACATAGTCATCTCCGGGTCCTCTCCTCCCTGCGACGTTTGTTCTTCCTCTTCTTCCTCTGTCTCTGGTGAGGGTGATTCCTAACCTTTGTCAGAGCCACACTCCTCTTCTCCTACACACCCACCCGTCTCTTGTGTGGAAGCACGCTCTTCCTTAGCCTTGTCATCAACCTCCTTTCTCCTTTTCGCTGCCAGTTGTTCCATATTCAGCTTGGCCTCTTCCTTCTTACACTGTGTGACGGACTTGCTTGATCCCACAGCCAAGTCTGAGGTAGTGCGCCACTCTAGCGGCCAGCGGTCAAGGACCACATTGATCACATCATCTGTTGACAAGTAGGGCAAGTCATGCCACTTCTGCTCAGGGTCTTTTTGTGCCCATATTGAGACGTGGTGGAAGTCAGCCTTGAATTCCACATACTCCTGCAATCTGTCAAAATTAGTAGGCAATAACTATGGCTTGTGGTTGATGGCCATATGCACGTTCATCTCCATCAAGATCCAAATTATATTGTTGTCCTTTATCTGCTGAGGATCCTTAGTCACCCACAGTGAAACGTACTTCACTGCCTTTGGTAGGTCCGACGCGACCGAAGGGAACTGACTGTCTTTGGGTAGCTCCCATGCTACCAGCACTGTGTACAACAAGAGCCATGCATAGTGGAATGGCTTGCTGAGATCCTGTGCCTCAAGTCAGTTCGCAAGGAACTCACCATAGAGGTAGCACGCCCAATTAAATTGAAATTCCTTTTGTGCATTGGGTTTCCAAAGCTATGATTGGTGCCGACACTTCATCTCTGCGACACTTCTGCATGACCTTGCCTGCCAATATGTGTGTCGCCACTTTAATAGTGGGGTTAGAGATACTCGTAATGGCATAGCTTCTCGGTTTATTTACTAACTTGAACTTTTCCTTCATGGCCTCCGTGAGGGCATGCTTGCCAGCCTTTCCGCCAAACGTCATGGTCGGATTTTCCCTTGTGTACGAGAGCTGCATGATCCTATGGATCAACATATCAGTGATGGGTATCGACTCCTCTAGCCACATACACCCATCGTGTACCAAGTACAGTAGCTTCTTGATTAGCACCATTGTGATGGGCACGTGGTTGTAATGAAGCACCCATAACAGTTTGAGAAATCTTGTGTTATCCACGCCTCTCGACGACTTCTACGGTTCCAATATGGTCATTCTAGTGGTTTTGTGGAAAACGTGGTGCATGAGTTAGTTCGTTGCTAAATGAGGGAACCGCTCTATGTCCGCTAAATCCCAGTCTTCTAATTTCAAAAGGGAGGACACACCCCAAGTGTGGTCCTTTGAACACAATTTGGTCCAGCAAGAGGGGTGTGTGCAGGGTGACCTTACTCTCATCAATGTCTTTAGGCACCTTGGTCTTGCCCCTACGTGGAGGAACATACTCAGGCAACTTTGTGATGGGGTCAGAACCCTCAAATTCAACATCCTCTATTTCCACCCCAACATCCTCATCATCCATTGGGATATCCTCAATCTCTTCTTCTTCTGGCTCTAGGTTAACTGTCTTGCCCTTTTCTTGTGTGGTGGGCTTATCCTTCTATGGGCGTTTTCTGGGAGATGTGCACACTAGCTACGATGTCATGGACTGCTTTCCCTTATTGTTCTTGGGACCCTCCTTGGTCGGGGTAGGCCTTGGTCTAGGCAACCATGGAGACTTCGGTACTTCAGCTAGTATCTCTGCAGGCACAACCTCCGAGGTAGCTCCTTCTGCTGCCATGGTGACCTCTGGAACAACTCCCTCGGCTGCCATTGCTTCAATGTCCATGGCTGCTGCTCCTAGAATAATGTCACAGATGATTTTGTGGTCAGTTTCTGGAAATTAATCAAACATTCGGAAATCAAGTAACTCTTCGAAAAATGTGTGGTTCATGAACATCACACAGCACAACTCACAATTTCTCAATATGCAAAGTGTTTTCTGTTGGGTGGCCATATGTAATTTATAGGCCATTTTGAATTCAAATCCGACCAGTCCCCCCAAAATTGGTTCATTAATGCTAGATTGGTGGCATATTTTCAAAGATCTGGTCCATAAATCTGACTTAAATGTCGCCCCCCCTCCCTTTGGCCATTTTTTCATCATCAAATCATGAACAATGACTTTAATGGTCACTTTTCAACTATATTGCACGATGTTTCCCTTGGTAGTGTAGCTCCCTGCGCGCTTTTGTGGGCTTTGTAACATATCTTTGTTCCGTGCAGTTCCCCGTTTGCATAGCTCTTTGACCTGGGCAGTGTAGTTTATAGTCCTGCGCTTCCTTTCAGCTGCCTGGAGCGCTAAGACTATGCTTCCCTCATATAGTCACCTAGCTGGATCACTGGTGTATGGCTTCAATCAGCTACCATTCACCTTCCCTGGGAAGGGTTCTCCATTCAATTTAACCAACTGAATTGCTCCACCATCGGTAATCTCCTTGATGACATATGGCCCTAGCTAGTGGATCCTAAATTTCCGTGGAAATTTATCAAATTTACTATCATATAACAAGACTAGATCATTTACCTTGAAGGTGCGTAGTTTGATGTGTCAATCGTGCCATTCCTTTTCACGCTCCTTTTGAACTTGTTGATGAAATCCAGCTAGAAATCGGTCCTCCTCAAGCTCTTCTAGCTGCGTCAGCCTCTCTTCCATGGCTCCATGGTCCTCCATTCTTGTGAGTGCCACTATGCATAGACTAGGTACAATGTATTCCATTGGCATCACAGTTTCTATGCCATAAACGAGTCTGAAAGGTGTTTTCCCAGTCAACTTCTTGCAAGTCGTTCTGTAGGCCCATAGCACCGCAGGTACGCGCACATCCCAGTCATTTCTCTGACCATTGCAGACCTTTGTCAGTGTGCTCTCTAGTATCTTATTGAATACTTCCATTTTCCCATTGGCCTACGGATGATAAGGTGTACTTTTCTAATGATACACCTGAAATTATTCTGTCAACGCGGTGATTGTTTCATTACAAAGTGCGTACTGCGATTGCTCATCAATATCTTTGGACAACCAAATCTTGTCAACACATATTCAAAAATAAACTTTTCTACTGTTGTGCCTATACAGTCCTTCACAAGCTACGCCTCCTCCCACCTAGTCAATTACTCAGTCGTACTGGTGATGTACCGTGCACTCGTCTTCTTTCCTTGAGGATGAATTTGACCCACAAAGTAAATCACCCATTTCTCGAATGGTAGTAACGTGACCTACAGCATCAGAGGTAGTTCATCCCCCCACAATGGACTGCCAATCCTTTGACATGCGTCACATGCCCTATAATATGCTTTCGAATCCTTATGCAGGGTTGGCCACCACAACCCAGCACGTAGAACCTTTTGCACTGTTGCTTTCCCTGCATAATATCCTCCTGCAGCTCCTCCATGAGCCTCAGCAAGGATGCTGCTTTGTTCAAAGTCAGGTACATAACGTTGCAATATTTCTTCTGACCGCATTTTGTACAAGTGCCCTGCAATGATAGAAAAGTCTGTCGTGCACACTACTAGTTCCTTCTTCTTTTGACTTGTATAACCTTCTAGAGCCAATCCTATCATCAGGAAGTGGATGATATCTTCAAAGTGATTGTACGTGACATGTACCACAAAGAGCTACATGTCAGGTAGCCCTTCCTCCAAATTAGTAGGTTCCTCTCCCATTTCAATGCGTGACAGATGATTAGGTCCTGCGTTCAGTCGTCCTGGCTTCACAATAACTTCAAATTCGTACTCCTGGAACAACATCAACCACCTACGTATTCCCCCCCCAAAACAGGCTTGTAACCAGGTACTTCAACGTGGAATGATCCATATACATCTTAAAGTGTCCGCCCAACAGATAATTCCTGAACTTCTGGAGCGTGTACACCATAGCTAATCCTTCGTGCTCTATCATGGAATAATATTTCTCTGCTTTAGACAACTTCCTACTTGCAAATGCTATAGGGTATCTAGTTCTCCCTCACCAGCCTGTGTTAGCATGGCCCCCAGTGCAATACACGATGCGTCCACGTGCACATGAAATTCCTTCTTCCAGTCTACGAAGACTAGGATCTGCGAGGTGACCATTTTCTCTTTCAGCACGTCCAAGCTCTTCTAACATTCATCATTCCAATAGAACATAGCATCCTTTTTCAACAATTTCTCCATAGGCATGGTGATCTGGGCATAGCTCTTAATGAAATTCCTAGAGTATCCAGTATGCCCTAGAGTTTCGCGCAGTTGTTTCACATTCCTTGGTGCCTCCAAGTTGATTACCACCACGATCTTTGCAGGGTCTACGATCAATCCTTGTCTGCATACCACATGACCCAACAAGATCCCAAAAGGGACACAAAACTGACACTTCTTCATATTGAGCATGATCTAGTATCTCTGACATGTATCTAGCATCAACGCAGACTTACCACATGGCTCTTGACTAATCCAAACATTGTCTAATCGTCAAAGTATACCTCCAGAAATTTATGAATGAAGTCTTTGAATGCCTTAATGGCTATGCAGGAAAATATTGTTGGTGCATTATTCATCCCAAAAGGCATTACAGTGTACTGAAAACATCACCATTCAATCACAAAGTTTGTCTTGCTTCTATCCTCAGGCACGATTTTGATCTAATGGTACCTAGAGAACCCATCAGTGAAAGAGTATGCTTCTTGGCTGCCTACATTATTCAAAACCTTGTTAGTGAACGGGGTCGGGAAAGAAACATGCACACAAGCGTCATTCAATTTCTGAAGATCCACGCATATCCTTATTTCTTCATTCTGTTTCTTTTCCTCAGCCACTATCAAGATTACCCAATTAGATTCTTTCACTGGTTCAATAATTCCTACTGCCATGAGCATCTTATCTAACTCGGCGTGGACCCTTTCCTTATACTTCAGATTAAGGTGGTAAGGTCTTTGTTTTACAAGTTGCGCATCCGGTTTCAGGGTGATCTTCATGAAACCAAGGTCTCTTATGATTCCCTTCAAATCATAAAAATTCATGGGGAACAAATCCTGATACTCATAGAGGAGCCTAGCGAACTTGTCTACTATTGCATCATCCCAATAGTCCCCAATCTTTGCAAGTTTCGGCTTCGACTCTGTGCGAATGTTGACCTGCCTAGTTTTAAACGGAGTGGTTATGTCTGGATCCTCTATCTACAAACCTTCAACCTCGCGGTGACCCTCGGTTTCCGGAATATTAATCTTTATGGGATCCTCGTCTTCTTCTTGAGTGGTCATGTTATAGCATTCCAGTGCATGGTTCAGTTGGGTAGTCCAATCAGGTTGAATTAGGTCCAAAGGATCTTGTAGTATCCTAAAGATCGTTGCTTTATCCTCCTATAGCACTACGTCAATACAGTCAAACCCATCCTCAAAGCTGAATGCCATTATAAACCCTTGGCGCAAGATGTCCTAGTCTTCAGTGCCATGGTGAAGCTTTGTTTCCAAGTACCAATTCATTGGTATGACATCCAGGGTATGAAAAAATAGATTCACCCATTCATGTTGGGGCTCCGCTCCATAAGCCTTAGTCTATTTTTCCAGGTGATCACGCAGATCATCCCTTCCATCATACTTATCTATCATCCACACTTTTGGTTGTCCAAAATGTATTCTCATCATCCTCCTATAGTTGTGCCAATCACCAAAATTTTCCTTGTGCATACCCCACCATCTTGTGGGTGTAGAGTACAGTACCCAGTCCAAGGCCTGGAAGTGATGATTCTTCAACACTTCTCTCTCAAATGAATCCAAAAAGTGATCAACATCAGTTAGCCCATCATAGTGAGGCAAATTCTTTACTTATGATGACACACAACGCAATTACTTGGTCATCATATTACAATGCAACGTAGATACTTCATGCAGCCAGTTCTACCAGTGCTCTAATTCTTTGTCTGAATCTAATGTGTAAGAGCTCTCATGGTCCCATGTGATACGCCCGTCTGCTGTCAGATTTACCCAATATTGGTCTCGCTGTTATCTTGTAAAGTTGGTCCAAATTATCATCACTTTCATAATCATGGACTAGTTTTGTATAGCGCGGTCCTTCTATAGGATTCAACGACACCACTACACAGGGCGACTTCTTTTCAAATATCATCTTTCACTTCTTCAGGTTGATTACCCCATTCATGTCAGTGGCCCAATTGATTCCAAGGAGCGTAGGGTAGGGATTGCTATCATCCACAATCTCTATCACCTCAAAATCCGATAGTGCGCTCACGCTGTCGATGTCAACTATCACCTCTTGCAGCCTCCCCATCAGGATAATTTTTTGTTGATTCGCAATCCTTAACTGGATAAGAGACCACTGGAGCATAGGTCTCCCCATTCTTTCCCATGTTTTCTTTGGCAAAACATTCGCATCGGACCACAGATCCAATATAACTTGGTCCATTTCGTATTCCCTTATTTGCACGGTGAGTCTCATCGCATTACCAATCCTTGCCTTATGCTTGCCAAGATTTCTAATTATGCATGGTTCACTAGTAGCATCGTCCTTGCCAGTGAGCAGATTGATCAGTTCCTGTAGTCCCTTCACAACCTTACTATCACTTAGCAGTTTCATGCAGGTTTCCAAGAATGTGGTAATCATGGATGGGTCCATTTATTCAACTGGTTTCTTATAAATTCCTGAGGTAGAGGCCTCAATGAAGCTTTTCTTCTCTTCCATAAATTTTTCTTTCGTGCACTCCAAATCAAATCTAGTCTCCTTTTCTAGTGCTCTGCAGACCCATTCACCTTCTGCAGGTTGCTTCCTTTTATCCTCCCCAGTCGTTTTTCCACTTTGCAGCATAATTTTTACCTTAGGGTGTTACTCACGAGGCTTAGCCCTCATCATTTGGAGGTTTTGCATCGGCCACGGAGGCTGCGCCCCCTTTTCGCGAATCTTAGCCAACAATATAGGGCAATCCTCAGTCGCATGGTCAAACTGAGTACAGTAGTGGCATGATAGTCGTGTCGGATTTGGATAGTCCCTTGTGTAGTGTCCTGGTCCTCCATAATTGTAACAAATAAGCTTCCCTTGACCTCTACCAGGCTGCCCTCCACCTCGACCTTAGCCGTGCCCCTGATACTTACCTCATGTTCCCCCAAGGCCTTGGCCCAGAGGCCACATTTCTACCTACACCCTGTATGCAAGTGTCTTTTCCATCATTAATTCGTAACTATCACAATTGCGTTCGCCATGACCTACTGATTGATAGAAATTGAAGAAGAGTTGTTGTGGTGTCTGTATGGATTTCTACAGCAAATGGCAATTGTCAGTCACATGTTTCCTAGCCACCTATCATATAGCGCACCATAGCGTGGGCCATATACTTGGACCTGTGGCAGCCTCCGACCATAGAGGCATTGGTCCCCCTGCTGCAACATAGTTCACAAAGACTAGATAGTGATCCTTGTCATGCCCTCCTGAGTTTCTTTGTCCATCTTTAGACATTGAATTTTGAGGCAAAGGTTTTGCAACTGTGCATGAATCTATTGAACCCCTAGATTAGCATCCTACATTGGTGTCTCATGAAGTCTCATCATGATTTCCATAACTTCTGCCTTGGTCCCAATCTTCTGTTGTGATAGCACAACCCTTAGGTGGGGCAGGAGTGAGGCCACAAACCATTCACGGTGCTTCCCATCAGTTAGGTTCATGTTGGCTGTTACACAAAAATATCGTCGCCTTGATTATTTGCAGTCGGTGTAGGCCTATCATTACCTATACCATCTTCCTAAGCAAGTCTTAATCCTCAGTTCTTCAAAACAAGCTTGAGAAATGAGAGAAAAACCTCAAAAAGCAATGTAACTCTGGTTCCGCACTTTCTCTTACTTTTTCCTGCGGGCCTGCACCTTTTGTTCAAGTTATCTACGTACTTATACACTATGTATGTAAAGGGGAGGGTGCGTACCCCTGTAAAAGTCAAAAGGCGCAATTTTTATCTTAAAAAACTCATCTTGGGTTAATTCTAGAGTTTTCTAGAAGCATTTGTTACGTGGATTGTTCGCTCCAAGTGGTTCATGCATGCCATCATAGGAGGAACTAATCCCTTGTTGAGAGGAGCTATCCCTTTGAAGGAGG
>APFE030141406.1:0-27082 GCA_000404065.3 Pinus taeda | reverse complement strand
CAAAGACACTAATAACGAAAAGTACTCCTTGGTCGTAAAAGATCAAGCGGTTCTCTCAAGTATTATTTCATACTTTTTTGGGCTTGGGAGACACAAATTTACGAAAAAGTCAAACCTTAGAGTCTTCTTAAGTTTTTTCAGACTCTCTAAAAATGAAAAACGCTAAGTTTCTCCTATACTGGACTCATTAAAATTCAACAGTAAAGGACCTGTTCTATTACAAATAGGAACGGACCACTCATTCTTAGGGTTCGAATTTAAACTAAGTTGGACTCACCCGAAGGTGAGCTTATAATCAAGCATATGTTATCCTCCTCAAGCTTGTAAAAAATAAAGAGGTACTTGCCAGAAATGGTGGGGACAAAGAGAGAAAAGTGAGTCTGTTTGTCATACTTTATAACCACTCTTGAACACGACACTTTCATTCACCTGGGTTGGTAAATCCTTTACCTAACAGTTAATCAAACCATATTGAAAGTCTTCAGCCGGTTTCTGGGTATTAACTTTGGGGCAATTATCACCAAACCATCTGTCGTGTTGTTATGTGTTCAAGAGCTCAGTGCAAATAAGCCATTCATCTGCAAAATGTCTGTCATCCATCTTGACCATCCCTGAGTCAGTCTTTGCAACTAAATTTCTTCAACTTGATCTATGATTTTGTGTCGTGAGCTTGCCTGCGACGGATCGCTTTCTATCGACTTCAGCTCATTATCTAGAAAGATGATCTAGGAATCATCAGTACTTTGAGATCTGCATGCCTCAATGGCATGTCTCTCACCTTTGATGACAGTTTACATCATTGACTTTCGATTAGAGGATTCCATGACATGTTCGACATCAACACATCTTATCACATTTCATGGATTGTGTTGAGTACTTTGAGAGCCATTGCCAATATTGGTGGTTTCTCTCACGCTTGTTAACAATTTACATCATTGACTAGTAATTAAGCGGTTTCTACCATGTTTGACTTCGACACATTCAATCGCATGGATAGAATCGTATTGTTTCGGGACGTAGAAATGAATATCCTGGATCTAATTTCCACCATCCAGATTGCGAGGAATTTTGTATTCATTATATTATGGACTATTCATAAACAGATGGCTGCGTCCATACTATGTCCACATGTGTCTGTACTTATGATGTGTTACGAGATCATTCCTATATCAGAGCAGTAGTTAGTCTTCTAGTCAGTTTTCAGTCTCTTAGCTAGTTTTTATCTGAGTATGGGAATGCCTACCTCAGCGATGATATGATCTCATATATATATTTTGCATTGAATGTTTTTACAGGTTCCAACCGGGCTCTCCGCAAGATGATCCTCGAAATGATAAAGCACTTCAGTCTTCCTATATGATAAATGAAAAATCCTCATATACTACAGACTTCGCACTTTAAGGGGCAATCTGTTACACAAAAATATCGTCACCTTGATTATTTGCAGTCGGTGTAGGCCTATCATTACCTATACCAGCTTCCTAAGCAAGTCTTAATCCTCAGTTCTTCAAAACAAGCTTGAGAAATGAGAGAAAAACATCAAAAAGCAATGTAACTCTGGTTCCGCACTTTCTCTTACTTTTGCCTGCGGGCCCGCACCTTTTGTTCAAGTTATCTACGTACTTATACGCTTTGTATGTAAAGGGGAGGGTGCGTACCCCTGTAAAAGTCAAAAGGCGCAATCTTTATCTTAAAAAACTCATCTTGGGTTAATTCTAGAGTTTTCTAGAAGCATTTGTTGCGTGGATTGTTCGCTCCAAGTGGTTCATGCATCCCATAATAGGAGGAACTAATCCCTTGTTGAGAGGAGCTATCCCTTTGAAGGAGGACTCTATCCCTTTGAAGGAGGAGCTGGTAACTGATCTCCATTGCACTATAAATTGAGGCATTGGGTCAGTGGCCAGAGAGGTTAGAAGCTGAACTTTTGAGGGTAAATGCTAGTGAAATCAAGACTTCCTATTTGAGCTTAAGAGGAGAGATCACATACCTTTTTAGCCTCATTGGGGAGTGAGTGAAGCTTGTCAAAGTAGAGGAGACTTCTTGTTGGACCCTGGGAGGAGCTTGTACAGCGTCAAGGCAAAGGTTGTAAGGTTCTTCTCTTTTGAATTAATACAATCAAACTCATTTTTCTCAACAAGTATCTTATGTTATTTGTTTCATGGACTCCTTGACTTTCATGTTAAATATGTTTTATAATACTGGTTATTCAGGTGCTATTTAATCATTATGCGTTGCTTAGCTGTGTTAGGTTTGCGACAAAGGAACTTACTTGATCAAAGGAGCGAAGGCATCTCCAAACTTGCGTTGGACATGAGGTAGGCCTTAAAACACACTTGTTTCCATTACTTATAAAGCACATTTAGAGAAAGATAGTGTCTGGTTGGTTTGTTTGTCATTAGGTCTTCTTTAGATTCTAGGAAGGTCTGTCTTGTCCGCAAGATCGACTCATTCCGCGTGACATTGGCTTCATTGATCATACACTTAAATCTTTGATCCAAATCCCAAGGCATCTCCCTAGGCTTCATCATGATCTCCTTAAATCTCACAATTGATTGCGCTTGAGACTTAGGTCTACTGAATTCTCTATTTAGCGCAACTTGGATATTTGCTAATGCAGACGTTGGGTTATCAGTATTGTACTTAATGTACCACGTTAGTGCGTGGTCCTACAAAGCACTAAACAAAATGGCTTTCTTCATTTGGTTATTCATGATACCCTGATATTCCCACACAACCTTCACGACGAACAAAAAATGATCAAGACCTTCATTCCATATTCCCTTAAATATAGGTATCTTTATGGATTTCACCATGTTGAACAATGGTGGAGGTGGCAGTGGTGTGGGTGATGGGTTGAGTGGTGGGGGTGATGATAGAGGCAGTGTGGATGGATGGGACGAGGATGGGGTGGTGTAGGTATTTGCAGGAACCCTTGTCTTATTAGCTCAATAACACTCAGTGGAGAAGACTCCACTGCTCCTTCATCGACACTCAAAGGAGGTTCAATCAGCGAGCTATACTCAGGACCTTTTCTTCCTCCGTCCCTAAAATACGTTCCACTTCGCGTAGCTCCAAACGTCAAGGTAACCACATGACCTACTTTTCACACAAGAGCATCTTAATCCAAGTATTTAGTGACTTCAAATACTTACCTCACAGTCCTTTAAAGAAGTGGCACTCTGCTTCACTGTACCTGACAGAAGTATCGACCACGAAATCTGTCACAAATCCTCCTATGATGTGATCAAGCCAATGGTCAACATCATGTGCAATATTATCTTCATATGCTTCCAATCTCCCTACTAACTCCAGTGTCCAAAAAATCGGGTTGTCAAGCCCCCACCTTCCTTGGGCACCTACCAACTTCGCAATCCACTCGTATAACTCAACTAGGAAGGAATAGAAGAAGATTTTGTGTATTTCTATGTATAGATATCTATCCAACCACTGTTCTTTCATCAATCGCAGATTCTTGTTCTCTTGCACCATGAATTTGTGTATCTTTCTATCCAGCCAATTTTTGATCTCTTTCTTAGTTTGATTCCAATGGTACGACATCACACATCTTGTTATGCAGATCTTGGTCTCCACAACGGAACCATTTATTGGCTTGATGGGCCCTGACCCAGGTTCAGCGTTAAGCAGCCAAGCAAATCCCTACACTACTGGCCCTTTCAGCATCAATCTGTGGAGTGCGGACTAAAGTCTCACCCGAAGCAGTATGGGGGGATGCAAGAACCAAGTTTCCGCACCCTGAGATGGTTGTGATGTCGATCTTATACCCTAACCCTTGTCTTTGTGCAAATCGATAAGCCCTTAGGGCTTATCGATGTTCCTTCTTCTTCAACCTTCAGAACCTTCGAGAAGGTATACAACTGACCTTTGCACAGCCCTAACCATCGATCTAGGCACTTACGCACCTCTATAACTACGTACGATTACAAGTTCCTGAATTACCTTAAGTGTTTGCTAATTTTACTATGCAATTAAGGTTATCTTCGCGTAAACATCTATTCTTACTTGTGTTCAAATAAAAGATAGAAACAAATACATTCATGCATCAAATTAGCATTATAATGTAAACCTGAAACTTAACATAACATAATTGGGTGCAATAATCAGAGACAAAATACACAATACAAACTCTATCCGCCCTGCGCACATAGCTGCAAGGGTCTGCACACTTAGCTGCGGACTTCTACCCTAGGCCTAGGCACACTCAGCTGCAGAGCCTATACCTATGCTAAGACTCTTGCTCTTAGCTCTCATATGACCCAAAGCACTTAGAACTACTTCTTTCGACTACTACCCCTAGAACTTACTTACTTAGTTGCTTTGGATCTTTACAGCCGACATGATTCTTTACAAACAGGGGCAGACAACCCTTAATGAATCTTGACATCTTCGCACCCCGCGACCACAAAATGCAGAGACTTTACATTATTTATATAGAATTTGGGCTTTCTGCCCCAAAACATAGGATTTTAGCCCCAAAATTGACTCTTAGGGGAACCCGTTCCCAACATGTACATCGAACAACCAAAAGGATTTAAGGTATTTTATAGAGAGTCTCATGTGTGCATACTGAAGTGAACTTTGTATGGTATCAAACAAGAACCTCATGTTTGGTACACTAGGATCGACAATTATATCACCGGTTTGGGCTTCACCAAAAGTGAAGCGGATGCAAACCTAGATCAAATCTTGGTATAAGGTAAATGTATTATTATTTTCTTATATGTTGATGATTTAATTTTTACTAGTGATGAGCAACTGATAAGATCTTGCAAGGAGGACCTTGCAAGGGAATTTGAAATAAAGGACATGGGTCTCATGCACTACTTCCTTGGGTTGGATGTATGGCAGGGTGATGGGGAACTATTTGTGTGTAAGGCAAGTATGCAAATTATATACCGCAAAGATTTTGCATGGAGAGTTGTAAACCCATGGAGACACCTCTAACAACCAATTGGAGGAAGGAGGATGTCACTTCAGGTGAAGAGGTGGATGCTACCATTTATTGCTAGCTAGTGGGTTCACTAATGTATCTTGTGAACACACGACCAGATATATGCTATGCAGCCAACAAACTAAGCAAAGTTATGGTTAGGTTGACCAAGTTATATCGGAAGGTAGCGAAGCATATTTTACGGTACCTCAGAGGGACTACCCAGTATGGATTATGGTATAGAAAAAAAGGGAGTGAAGTTGTGTGGCTTCACAGATGCAGATTGGGCAGGGAGTCCATTTGACCAAAAGAGTACATCAGGTGTAATTTTCAGTGTTGGGTCTATAGCAGTTTCCTAGTACAGTGGGAAGAAAATATCTGTGGTGCTGAGCTCGACAGAAGCAAAAGACATGGTTGTAAGTCAAACAACGTGTGAGGCGATCTAGATGAGAAAGATACCTGTGGGATTGTTTGATCAGATGATGGATCCATATGTGATCTATTGTGATAATTAGAATTACATTAAGCTCTCTAAGAATCTATTATTTCACGATCAATCCAACCATATAGATACCCAGTATCACCATTTATGGGACTGTTTGCATAGGTGGATAATGTCGCTACAATACATTCAGATAAAAGAATAAGATTTTGCCATTTTGACAAAATCTTTGTTAAGAGGGAATTTCAAGTTCCACAGGTGTAGGATAGGGGTGTAACATTCTTGATTTACCCTAGATAAAACCTCAATACAAGAAAAACGTTTCATTCTATTACTTATTTATGAAATTTAAAACTCATTGAACACACAAGTTAAACATTTACATTACAAAAGGTTTTCTTAATGTGTTATCATTGATTTTTCTTGGACGATTGAGTAAATAATGGTGACGAATTTATCTGTTTCACTACATTCCAAGATCTACCTCCAAAACACATGTCATTCTTTTATGTATCTTATCATTTATATATTTTTTTTGGGGACATGGTCAAATATGATCGAACTCATTAGTACTTTGTCCATTATTGAGGCCTACTTAATCTTTTTTGACTAAACCATGACATTAAATTCTTTGTTTAATAAATCTATTAAACAATACTAACCAACTTTTTTTTAGTCACTGACCAACTTTACATTAAACATCATTATTTACTGCCAAAAGTATAACTATCACATGGACATATTACATAGATTATTAGCCTTTAAACCAACAAAATAAGTTATTTTTCTACCCCATCCACACTCAACATAATTTGTGTTATTATCCCCTTAGGATTATACTTTTCTCTTTGATCTATTTTGAATGGAACCTCACCATTTTGGAGGGTTTTGGATATGACATTTGTTGAATTTTGAAAAATGTGGAAACAAATAGCTCCCAACCTTTTTCCAAGTTGTCTTTCTCATTGTGTTTGAGGGTACTCTTTTTCTCAATGATGTGAATCAATTTCCTATCCAACCTTGTCTTGGGAAACTTAATTTCTTAAATTGTTTCTCATTAAATTATCGGTCGAGGCTTGTAATCTGACGAGGTGCCAATAAAATATATGTAGAAATGGACTTGGTTGGTTCTAAGTCAATAAATGCCACAAGATTATTCTATAAACACATTTTTCAAGAACTTTATTGAACATATATTCATCCCTTGCATGCCACATACAAAAATAATAATCTTAAATAAACATTTCATTCAGTAACATCTTAGAGGTGTTGAGCAGGTTCAATAATTCCTGCAACTCATTAATTAAATGTGAAAATCACATGTGCTGAAAAGAACCATTTACGAAAAATAGAAATAAATCACTGAGAGTTACTGGTCCAAGTTCTAGATACTTTCAACTTCTTATGGACCCTTGGGTTGTTAACTCTCCACACAAGGCCCTCACACCATTCTAGAAAAATTATCACCACACATGTGATTCAAAGATAGAGTTGGAAACAAAGAAACATGTTCTACATAATGAATTTAAACAAAACAAAATATAAACCATTAAATACGAAGGAACTGCAAGTGCATCCCAGATTAGGGGGGCTGCCTACTTGGGAGCACTAGAGGAATAAGTGGTAATCTCATAATCTTGATAAACAATAGTTAAATTGCATTAATTATCAAGAAGAAGGTTACAATGTGCAAAGTATTTTACAATATGGCCACTACAATGATCTTCTATTATGACAGAGTACCCAACTAAAAAAGATTACATCAATATATAGAGTTCATATACCAACAACATGGATGAAAAGACTCGAATTGGGACCTTAGCCTCATCTAAATGTTACAACCATACCTAACAATTTATACAAAAATAACAGGTGGATCACATCCATTCAATAAATTATTAAATTCAAAAGTACATTCCCAAGTCAGAATATTTTTTGTTGAAACAAAACAAGATCTTGAGTTGTTTCGATTCTCAAGGTTGATCTAGTTGTTGGGCATATCCAAATTTGGGCGTGATTGTATGCTTGTAGTAATTTCTAGTAGTTCGACTACTTTTGGTAATTCAACTTGATTTGTATACCTTACACACTCTCGGTAACTCACTTAACACTACTAATCTTGCAAACTATATAAGACCTTCAATGTCCAAGGTAAATCAAGCAAGGAAAATACACCAAAAATGTAGACTTGATTGATGAGAAATTGTGTTTAATGATAGATAATCACCTTAGTAAAGTTATTACTACTAGGGCCATAAGATTTCCAGAAATAGAAACAAAGTGTAAGAAAAAGGGAGGATAAAATAGAATTTAAAAGGAAAAAAGGTGTCCAATGTATTCAACAAATAGGTCAAAGTGGAGACTTGTCATCTCCTGCACACTCAAATTGTTGCATGTCCTCATGTACTACACCCTCCGCGGCTTGAAAGAAAATATCAAGCCTCTTTGAACATTTCTTCTGCCTTTCCTGAAAGAGATTTAGCCTTAATTTTTTGAAACGATTTACTGACTTACCCAACTTTGCATACCAGTGCTTCCCCATTTTTTCTAGAAACCAATTTCAAGCCATTCACCTATCTCTGGATTTTCTAAGTTAATCATTTCTTTCCTTCAAGGTTTGTTTTTCCTATTCAAGATGTCGATTCATCAACTTGAATTATTTAACTTGTTTCTTAAGATTACTTATCCTTAGGAGCTTATTGTAATGTGATGCTTCATGTACCCCTTCAGTTGACTTAAATTCTTCAAGCTCAGAAGCTTATTGTAATGTCTCATGTACTCCTTTAGTCACTTCAAGCCCTTTGATTGACTTAAATTATTCCAGTTCAGGAATATTGGGTATCTCAGTCTCATTAACCTACCCAAATACCTTTATTTGTTGTAATTATTATGGAGCATCTACCACCTATACCCCTTAAGTCATTCGAAGCCCTTCAATTTCAGGAACAACTAGTACCATTGTTTTTGTATTCAACATAGAATCTTAAAATTCTTCCACATCAGAGTAATAAAATCGGAATTTGAGAAAGTTTTCTTTAATTTCTCTGCATACCTTAGACACAATGGTTTCCATCAATATTGGCCCTACTATTGGGCTTGACGAAAATGATATGGGTTTAACCTCTTCCTTTGTGTTCACACTCTTTTCCTCAAGATAACATGTTCAAGGTTTACTAGGGGTTATCTTAACCATAACCAGTTCATTTGAGTCATTATCTAGTTCAATTTATTTAAAATGTTGTTCCTCACTACTATGAGAAACCCTAGAAATGGTTACTCTAGATTCTTCCTTGTCTTTTCCTTCCTTTGACATGTTAATTTTTAAAACTGAGGCCAAATTACACCTTTGCAAAGCTCAAATGACCAAGGTTATGATTTCATTAGATTCCTATTTTCGAGAGGACCAAAACTGACCTAAAGATCACCCAATTTGGTCAAACAGAAATTGAGTTATGAATTATTTTATTCATACGTGTATTATGGAATGGATCGACCCTAACCACATGGGTAACTTCTTAGGTTGGACTTAACCCCAATTCGACCCTCATGAAAGCCTATAAATAGAAGAGACCTCAAGCTCATTTGGACACATTTGTTTAAGCTATCCTCTCTTCTCTTATTGTCTTGGTTCGCACAAGTTCGACGGAAGGAGTTCGCACAAGGGTTCGAAATCACAAGCATAAAGTTCGCTCTAACTTAGGGTTTTATGATCCCTAGACACTGGCATAGAACTGGGAATTTTATTCCCTGGACACTGGCACATAAGCTTATTGGAGCATCCAGGGAGCCTTGGATGCTGACATAGTGAGTTATGAGAGCATCCATATCTAATATACACGCTCGCACATCTCCTCCTCCTTACTTCTAGGACTCATGGACGAGATTTCTATATTCTAAAGAGTTCACTCAGTAAAAATAGTGTTCAACGCTATCCAATAGTTGTCTTTAATCAATGACATCACACTCCAGTGCTCAAAATTAGGGTTTTTATTATAAGCATGATTAGATCTGTTTCATGGAAATCATAGTTGTTTTGCTACATAGATAAGGTTATGGATCATTGTACGCTCTTTTGCTGAATCATTTGATGACAATCTAAAAAGAAGAATATTTGCAAGGATTTTCCCCATGGTGGGTTTTTCCTTGGTCTTAGACCAATACTGGTGTCTCTATGTGTGTGTATACTTTTCTTCTATTGTTACATTATGTTTTGTTGCATTGATGATGATGACGATGTTGTTATTTCTATATAATTGCATATGTTGATGGATAATGGTGTAGATATGAACAATGTAACGATGATATGGGGTGAACTTAATGAATTAATGATGAAATGTAATTATCAAAGAAAATAACAATGTATCCCTATGAAAAATTAACATGGTATTAGAGTTGGGCTAAAGAAAATCCATGGAGATCACCCATACGATGACACCTTTGATGGAAGCAAGAAGAGGATGGTGGAGACCTAAAATAATTCTAGGGTTTTAAGAAAACCCTAGGCTACTTGATTATTAGGGTTTGATGAATTCTATGAGGTTAGGGCTGGAGAGAAAACCTTGGTTTATGGAAACTATATGGGATATGGAACCTAACTGGTCAATGTGAAGATACTCAACCACTTGACAAATATTTGATGAAGCCCTAGTTGGGATAATCCCTAATAGACCTAGTTGGATACTTGAAGGCAACATTGGTATATGGAACATGGACACTGATGGCTCTTAAATATGGGTTCAAGAGGGAGAGGATCACCTCTCATTGAAGATAAGTATTTCTTGACTTATGATTCTTCTTACTTGTTAGACTTATAGATCTGATGATTATGTTTATTTCTTATACTTCATGGATATGTATTTGAGTATATTGATGCTTCTAACCTCCTTGATGAGATGTGACGAGATAGATCCTTCTCAAGGATTATTTGAAATGCAGGAAGGAAGACTAGAGTTGGAAAAGGTTAAGAGGCACTATAATAAGATATGTCTAATGAGAAGGTGCACAGGTATTTTAATACCACAAGGTATTCATGGTATGTTAAGTTTCAGCTATTGGCTCGGTAAGCCCTAAGGTATGGTGAGAATGTCTCTTTATTTAATGACTCATACATGCATATGAATGTGACTTGGATCTATGTTTCCTATGATGAAATGATGCATTTGGTGTTGAACATTTTGGTCTTATTGAATTCTATAAGGCTATCTAATGTTGATACATTGGTACACTTGATGTTTGGCTAATAGTTATTTGTTGGATATCTTGATCCTAGAAATAAATTTAACACCTTCACTCTAGTAAAGGATACTCTTGATACTTGTCATGATGGATTTCATATAGAAGGATAACTCATTGATCCGTATACATGAGTCTGTTGATAATTCTTGCGGTAAGCATGATGAAAGAATATGGAAAGAGAGATTGTCACCCTTTTTGTTTTTATAAAGCTTTATTGAATGACCTTACTTGATCTTATTGATGATGATAAGAATGGTAACCTTGATGTTAGAGGTATAAATATGAGATTGATATTCTAGATCTCTTACTGCTTGTGGTCTTTTCTTGATGGAATATGGTTAAACTGGATGCCATAACTTGATGAAGTGACTTGATAGAAAGTGTTATTGTGGGTATAAACTCTTATATGATGTGTATCTATCTGTTGCTTTGAGTCTAACCCTTTGATCAAAAATTGATATCAGAATGTTAATAGCCATGATAGATATATGTTTATGATCTAACATATATGTTTTTGCTTGACTCTATTAGAGACAACCTATTGAAATGAATGAAAATGAATGAGGTAGATCTCCAATGAGAGGGAGAATCTCTTCTCAAGACTCTTACTCATATTACTATTTGCATTATGTTCTACTGAAGTATGATTTATGTGCATCTGACAGTATTGATCTACAACTGAATCTCAAATATGAAGCTTGTACAGAAATAAGGGGATTTATGCTCCAGATGTAATCACAGATTTGGGAGATCTCATCCCTGGATGTAGGCATGCTAAGGCCCTAAGAGTATCCAGGCAGCTAAAGACACTCCCATACTAACTTGAAGGGAGCATCCAAAGGTTTGACTACAGTTAACCATCATCTGAGTATCAAGCCATCAACGGAGTTGGTGTTGCAAAACCATAATGTGCTATCATTCATGAAGAGTATGAATGGGAGCTTGAACATCCACCGACAGTAGAGGACCATCCCTAACTATACGTACCTCCTCCATTTTTTCCTGACATCCTTGATGATCCTGCCATCCCCAATCTTTCATGTGTATCTCTGACCATGGATGCACCTATTGTTGATCATTCACAAGACACACCATATGTCAGCCCATCACCCAACAATGGAGAGGACCAATAATTCATTGAAAATCCACTTGATTTTTCATCTTCTTTTTCTTGAAACACAGAAGGTAAACATTCTTGCTTCTCATCTACCCCTCTGTGTGATTCATCAAACCATGAGGATGCCAACAAACATCCTGAATTTTCTGATCTTGATTGTCGTGATCTCTCTACTTCTTCATCTGATCATGATATTGATTCAACTATTGTTAATTTGTCTAAGACACTAGTCTACGATGATCTATCTATTGAAGAAGTTGAAACCCCACAGAATGTCGAGGTGCTTCAGCCCAAGTTGATGGTTATGTCAGGTCGTCGTTGTCCTGAGGTTGGTTTCACTTCTGATAAGGAAATTGTTCAAACACATGAGGCTCCTCATCACTCATCTATATGCATTGAAGATCAATCTCACGCAAAGATTTTTATTCCTCCAATCGAACTACACGATCCCATCGCTCATGCATTGGAGGAATATTACACAGCAAGCACACTTGCACAACGTAAGTGGTCTACCTTTCTCACGTTTTCTTGCATGTCATAGTCAAGAGTGTGCATATGCTTAACATATGCACGCAGTGTCACACTACACCATGATAAGTCCATGGACCACATGTCATGCACTTTCACTCACTTATGTTTTATTGACACATTTAAACCCGAACTATGTTTGGCTTCATTGTTATATCTTTTATGTTTGCTAGTTCATACAGCTACATTGTTCATGAACCATGCCTTCACCAACATGGGTCGACCAATGCGTCGATGGCTGCATTGGAAATATCACTTCATGTGAGAAGACCCATGCACCATTATCTTAGGAATGGAGTAGTGTTTGATTTACCTTGTTTGTTTGCATGCATATTTTCTTTCTTACCTTGTGTGTTTTCTTGCTTGCTTCTTTGTTTGTTTACTCACTTTGCTTACACATTTACTTCTACTTTTTGCTTTGTTTTCTTGTTTGTTTGATTGTTTGCGTTTGTAGGTCAGTTTCGCATGGACCATGTGTGACTCTTGAAACAAGCTGGGTAAAGTACAAGAGGACTTGCTCAGTTATCAATACTTGGTTATTTGTCGTCCTTCCTCTGTATGAAGAACTTGTTGTCTTCATTCCATGATACATTGAAGGAAAATATGTACTCTTCGAAGTGAACCTTGGTGAAAACACAACTCTTGCATGCTAACTAGTGTCACCTACTCTAGTCGGTTGTTTTTGGGTTAATCCTTGTTAGCTCAGTCAAGTAGAGTAAGGTGAGGGGGGAAACCTTAACAAGCATGTCAAAGGTCTATATAAACTACTTCTCTAAAGGAACAACCTCTTCTGCTCTAAATAAGTCGGGATCCCTCTTCCGCCTCTGGAATGAATAAATGTTATGCACAGTTATGAAAAATGAAAAAAATTTAAAGATTAAAAAATTAAAAAAAAAAAAAAAATGAATAAGGTGAAAGAAGAGAAAGGATTCCTATGTGGAGAGGTGATGCAAGTAACTTCGTTGGGGTACTGACCAGGCTCATTGGTAGTGAAGTGATGCTTGTGTTCCTGTGTGACTCCACCAGAGTACTATCCAGGGCTGCTTGTAGCAGAGCAACACCAGAGATGAAACTAAAACTCTGACAACCATATGGCTTGTGCACCAATATACCCCTCATCCCCAATCAAAACAACTCTATTGACTTGGATTGGAATGTGTGTCAACTGACCAAGGGCTTGGAAGATGCTACATCTTACAATAAAGCAAGTGTGGAAACCAAGACGAACAAATAATTGAACAATACTTCTGGATGTGTTAGACTTTCTTTTCAAAAACAAGGCCCATTCAGAGAGATGGAGTTCTATCAGTGTGCCACCAAGTGTTGTAGCAGCTACAAACACCCTCCAAAATTTTGTGTTAGCTTAATCTTGGAGCTTCCCTACCAACCATCCTCAACTGCATGTCTTGCACCATCAAGCATATAGGCTTCATCTATTTCTTAGTGTCTTTTCAACCTATGCATGTCAGTTTGCTTCACTCCCCTCACAGACTGTCTTTCTAGACTTAGACCATTTGCTGGCCAAGCAGCTCCCCAAGAAAATTGTGCAATTATGGAGGGAAACCAACCTTCCCTCCAAAAATTGCACAAGCCAAATTGCCAACCTGCTAAGCTCAAGAATTGCGCAAATCATTATGTCAGGCTTCCCTTAGAAAATTGTACAATTCTAGAGGGGAACCAACCTTCCCTCCAGAAATTGCGCAAATCAGCCTGGCAACTTGCTGGGCTCCAGAATTGCACAGAGCAATCAGGTAGTGTTCCTCGAGAAAACTGTGCAATCTGACCTAGCATTGTTGCTCAGCACAAAAATTGTGCAATTCTGGGAGGTAGTCACCTGCTGACCCCAGAAATTGCACAATCCCTCTAGGACAACTAGCCCAACTTAGCCTAGGAACTGGGCAAATTTTCATCCCAGGCTCATAGACCGATGCATGTGTGTTCAAGTTGACCAGTTCCCTCCGAGACCAAGAAAAATTGATTTGCATGCATGGACTACTTTTCCCAAGGCAACATGCAAAGGCATCCCTAGATTTAGGGATCTATTTTTAGCAGTTGGAGGTTACATGCAAGGCTCATTTTAGAAGAATCCCACCAAGTGTCGCTTTTCCTAGATTTGTTGCATGCATGTCATAACCTTGATTTTATAAAAAATTATGAACTAGACACTGTAGAGCTCATTCCTCACATTGATCTTGCAGCTCTGACATCCCACATCACATCTAGTAGTTTTCGGCTTATTTAGCTAACCTATTTCGGGGTAAGCCCGCTTTGCATGCCTTGTGTTGCGTTTCTTTTGCCTTTTGTGTTTCAGCTTATGTAAGTGTTGTCTTCTTGATTTCAATGAGCACCTATTGTCGTTTGCATGTATGTTAGCTTATATAAGCATCGTTTTAGTTTTCATTTTCATCTCACTATTATCGCATGCATGACACTATTTTTGCATCGATGGTGGTCGTTGCGGCAACTTACTTCACACACATGCATGATTTCCCATTTTTTGAATGCTTCACTTACTGTTTGCATGCACGATTATTCACTCTTGTTTACACTCAGCTTCACCATGCATTCAGACTTCTCATGTTTCTGTCACCCGTCGGTGGGTCTGGGCTAACTTGGCCAGGACTCTACTTTGCCCGGACAACATTGCACAATTCTGAGAGGGAAGGCCCTGCCTTCCTCCCAGAAAATGCACAAATCTGGTGAGTCAGTACCCTCCAGTCTTGCTTTCCGCAATTTTGAGAGGCAAAGACTACTGGCCTAGAAAATTGCGCATTGCATGCACATTTCCACAAGTCAGTCAGCCTCCCGACAACCCGCACTATCCCTTGCGCAATTTTGGCAGTCATTCTCCTGAGCTCCCGATGGAAAATGCACAATATTCACAACTAGTCACATAGGTATGTTGCAAGTCAGTCCTCAAGTTTGTTTTGGTTTTCGACTGACATATTGCTTGCCATGAGTATTGCTATGTATGCAGGTATCATAGGTGTTTGTCTACCTCCTAGCGGCGCAGTCATAATGGCTTTCAGGAGAGCAGAGTCAAAGACACCATTGAGAGAAAAATTGAAGATGCAGCCAAGAAAGTGTCTATGAGCTTGCCTACTGTTGTAGCGGCTACAACCAACCTCCAAAATTTTGGCCTGCACCCAATTTTGGGGCCTCCCTTAAGAGTTTCACTTAATGACTACACACACTCGGGTTCACTCCATGAGCTCGTGTGAGTCTTTGCACCCACCTTGCTTGATCATTTCACCCAAGGTTTTGCATGTTGATGTCACAGTCATGCTTATGACCATGTTTTGGCCATACTCAAAGTCTTCGCTTCATGTGTACTTGTTATGTTCACTATGAAAGCATCTATTGCACTCAAACATGGAGTCACATTCACTGTCGTGCAAGCATCGTCATGGTCAACCAACGATCAATCATAACTATCATGCTTGTCACTTATACCGTCGGTCAGTCATGTTGAGCATGTGTGTTTGGATAGTTTGAGTCATCTCATCGTCAAGTCATGTAAGTATGTGTTTGCAAGATCATGTATGCATCTTTCACTCGTTCACACACTTAGTCACTTTGTTGAAGTTTTGACGACCAGATTCCCCTCTGACAACCAGACCTGTTGGGTTGTGTTATATTCTTTCCATGACTAGCCCATATAGTTAACTAGGGGGTTAGAAGCAAGGCAGAGTCCCCCCTTCATTGTGCCGATTGCATAGCGGGGGGGGTCATAGGGGGTTTGAGGGGTGCATTTAACCCCACTCTATGGGGTCCGAGGTAGTGCCCCAGAAAATTTTGGTTTTGGACCCTATATTAAGTTGGGCAGACCGACCTATGGTTTTGTGCATGTTTTTCGCACATGGTTTTGGATGCGATGGTTTTCGGTTCATGGTTTTGGATGCGATGGTTTTCAGTCCATCGTGTTGGACGCTTTGGCATGTATAAATATGTATTGAAACATTGAAAGGAACATAATGAAAAATCAAGCTGGTAGTCCCGGTTTTGGGATCTAGGGGAAAATATCTGCGGATATGTGTTTTATGTGTTATGCTCTCGCATTATTTATTTTCCGTGTTTTAGAATTCGTATGCAGGTAATTTCTGTATGGGGTTAAAACCTACATTTGGTATCAAATTTGTTTTGGGTTCAAGGGGACACCTTTGTTGCTGAGGGGTTTCGCTCAGGCCTGTGGTAGACCTTGTTTAGTGGGAGATCTGTGGGAACGATTCTGGTGGTGAAAGAAGATGGCGAGCAGTGGAAAGATAGAGATCGGAAAATTTAATGGTTAGAGTTTTGAGTTGTGGAAACTCAAGATGGAGGATTTGTTGGTGGATAAAGACTCAGAGGATCGTGGTAGATCCATGTACTAAACCAACGAGAATGTCCCATGAAGAATTGAAGAAGTTGGGCTAAGAGCACAATACGATTCTGTGTCTCAGATTCAGTATTGCTGAATGTATCAGTGGAAGCTACGGTGAAGGCTTTGTGGGATAAGTTATGGATTTTGTACCAATCTAAGTCTCTGGTGAATAAACTGTTCCTATGGAAAAAGTTGCATAACCTGAGGATGAAAGATGGAGATTCGGTGACAGAACATCTGAACGCATTTAATATTGTGGTAAGTCAGTTATTATCTGTTGATATTAAAATTTCAGATGAAGATAAGTGCATCAGTTTGTTGTGTTCTCTACCAGATTCATGGGATAGTCTGGTTATTGCAATAGGTAACAATGCAATTGTCTTGCAATTTGATGAAATAGTCTCATCCTTGCTGACGGAGGAGATGTGATAGAAAAGTATGGAGAGCGAGAATGGTGATTCCTTGTCTATACGAGGACGGTCCCAGAACATAAACAAAAATAAGTCATTGAGTGGGAGATCTAAATCTCCAGGAAAACCTGTAAAGGTGGTGTGCTGGAAATGTGGAAAGGAACGACACTACAAAAGGGACTATAAATCTAAAGTTCTTGATAAAGGAAAGGGGTCTAATGATGCTCCTTATACAGAGGCGAAAACCACCTTAGATGAAGGTGGGGATGTGTACTTGGCTTCTTCAAGTACACATGTAGATCATGAGGTATGGTTGATTGACTCAGGTGCATCCTTTCACTTCACTCCCCATAGAGAGTGGTTCTGCAAGTATGAGAAATATGATGGTGGTGATGTCTTCTTGGGGGATCATAGGAAGGCTAGAATCATTGGTTGAGGAAAGGTAAAGTTGAAGTTGCAAGGTGGAAGGGTTAGAACACTTCCGGGTGTTATGCATATTCTTGCATTGGCCAGAAATCTGATTTCTGTAAGCAAGCTGGATGATGCAGGTGTAAAAATAATGTTTGAGAAGGATACCTGCAAGATGGTTCAGGGAGCACTAGTATTGATGCGAGGAGTTCAGATTGGAACTCTATACAAGCTACAAGGTAGCACTGTTGTTGACGGGTGCAATAGTTCTGTGGTTCCTAAAAGTGGAGCAGAAAATATAGTGGTCTCTAGAGAGAAGACCATGCTATGGCATTAAAGGCTTGGACATATTGGAGAGAAATGCCTTTGAATACTTCATGGTAAAGGCATGGTAGAAGGTATGAGTAATAGCTCTCTGGATTTTGATTTCTGTGAAAATTGTGTATATGGGAAGCAGAATCGGGTGCTCTGGTGGTAAGAGGGCGAAATATATATTAGAGCTTGTGCATAGTGATGTGTTTGGACCTCTGAAGGTTCCATCACTGGATAAGTTTGTGTACTATGTATCATTTATAGATGAATTCTCAAGGAATACATGGATATATTTCCTTAAGAATAAATATGAAGTCTTTGACATGTTTAAATAACTTAAGGCTCTAGTGGAAAACCAGACAGAGAAGAAGATAGAGGTGCTGAGGACAGATAACGGTGGAGAGTTTTGCACTAAGGAATTTGAAGAATTCTATAAGAATTGTGGTATAGCATGGCAACAGACTACTCCATACACACTTGAGAAAAATGGAGTTGCAGAAAGAATGAACAAAACATTGATGGAAAGGGCAAGAAGCATGCTCAGTGGTGCCGGGTTAGGACATGAATTATGGGCAGAGACGGTGGAGATAGCATGTTACCTGCTCAATAGATCACCTTCATTAGTGTTGGACGATAAGACTCCACAAGACGTACGGATTGGTAAGAAACCCTCTCTTTCACATCTGAGGGTATTTGGATGTGATGCATATGTACATGTTCCAAAGGAGAAACGAACCAAGTTGGATAATAAATCTGAAAAGTGCATCTTTATTGGGTATAAGGATGGTTTAAAGGTTATAAGCTTTGGAACCCAGTAACAAGGAAGGTTGTGTACAACCGAGATGTGGTGTTCAGAGAGGTGAAAGATGTTAGTAAACATGAAGTCAAACCAAAGAAACCTGAGAAGATAGAGTTTGATCTTAAGGAGGAAAAATCAGACTCTATAGCAGAGGAGGAATCAGAAGATAAAGAGCCATAAACTTCGAGTGTGAGAAGATCAGTTCGAGAAAGAAGGCCGCTAGAAAGGTATAGTCCAACTGCTTTTTGTTCAAATTTTTCTTTATCTATTACTGATGATGATCCTAGAACTGTGAAGGAAGCAGTAGATTCAGAGGATGGAAAACTCTAGAAAGAGGCCATGGTTGATGAAATGGCATCTTTGCAGAAAAATGAGGCTTGGGATCTGGTGGAGTTTCCGACTGGAAGGAAACCCATTGGCAGCAAATGGGTGTTCAAAAAGAAGACAAATGTAGAGGGAAAGGTGGAGAAATACAATGCTCGGTTGGTAGCAAAAGGTTATTCCCAGGTGCCAGGAATTGATTTTGGTGATATCTTTTCTCTTGTTGCCAAGTAACTTCTATTAGATTACTTTTATCTATTGCTGCTGCTTTTGATTTTGAGGTAGAACAGATGGATGTGAAGAAAACATTTCTTCATAGGGATCTGGAAGGGGAGATCTACATGAAGCAACCTGAAGGCTTTCTAGTGAAGGGTAAGAAAGAACTGGTATGCAAGTTAAAGAAGTCTCTGTATGGGTTAAAACAGTCACCAAGGATGTGGTATCAGAAATTTGATACATTTATACAGTGACTTGGCTTCACCAGAAGCAAAGCAGATGACTGTGTATTTTAAGTTAATTGGTGACTGTGTTATTTATCTGGTCTTGTATGTGGATGATATGTTGCTGGTTGGAAATGACAAAGAAATTATCCAGGATTTGAAGACCCAATTGTCCTCCAAATTCGACATGGAGGATCTTGGTGCTTCAAACTATATTTTGGGCATGGAAATTAAAAGAGACCGAGAAAAGAGGAAGCTCTGGTTAAACTAGAGGAAGTATGTCGAGACAATACTGTAGAGGTTTAATATGCAGGATAGTAAATCGGTGAAGGTTCCTATTCCTGTAGGTGTGAGGTTATCTGTTGAACAATTTCCCAAGACACAAGAAGAGGAAGAGGACATGTCCCGTGTTCTATATGCAAGGTGTAGTCGGTAGCCTGATGTTTGCAATGGTATGTACTAGACTAGACATTGCACATGCAGTGGGAGTATTGAGCAGGTTTATGTCAAAACCAGGGAAGGAACAATGGACAGTAGTGAAGCGGGTTTTCAGGTATTTGCGTGGCACTAGTGATTATGGTTTGTGCTATCAAGGAAGACCAGGATTGGACAGAGTGTTGGATATTCGTGGCTTTGTTGATGCAGAGTGGGCTAGAGATGTGAATCAGAGAAGATCTACAAGTGGGTATGTGTTTAACCTATTTGGAGGTGCAGTCAGTTTGGATAGTAAAGAAGAAATTGTAGTGGCACTAATCAACTAACAGAGGGCAGAATACATGGCAACCACTCATGCAAGCAAGGAAGCAAGTTTTGGTTTTGTAGAGATTGTGTTCATGTATGGGGTTAGTACAGGGAGCTATAAGGATAACTGTGAAGCCAAAGTGAATTTCCTTGGCAAAGAACCTTTGCATAATCATTCAAGAGACAAAGCAACTTTGATGTTCAATATCACTTGTGAGGTATATGATTAAAGACAAAAAGGTGTTGCTGGTAAAAAAAGGGTGACACTTGAAGAATACTGCAGATGCATTGACAAAATTTGTGAGCTCTGAGAAGTTCTCTTGGTGTAGAGAAAAAATGGGCGTTGCAGCAATGGATGAATGACTAAGCTCTCTTGTGGCCCCCTGTGGAAAGCAAACAACAAGTGGGATAATGTTGGGTTGTGTTATATTCTTTCCACAACTAGCCCACGTAGTTAACTGGGGGGTTAGAGGGGGGGCGGAGCCCCCCCTTCGTTGCCCCTATTGCATAGCAGGGGGGTCACAGGGGGTTTGAGGGGTGTAGGTAACCAGCCTCTATGGGGTTTGAGGTAGTGCCCTGGAAAATTTTGTTTTCTGGACCCTATGTTAGGTTGGGAAAACCTACCTATGGTTTTGTGCATGATTTTCACACATGGTTTTGGATGTGATGGTCTTTGGTCCATAGTTTTGGGCGCGATGGTTTTCGATCCATGGTATTGGATGCTTCAACATGTATGAATATGTATTGTAAGATTGAAAGGAACATAAAAGTTGGTAGTCCTGATTTTGGGATCCAAGGGAAAATCTCTGTGTATATGTGTTTTATGTGTTATGCTCCCGCATTGTTTATTTTATGAGTTTTAGAATTCGTATGCAAGTAATTTCTGTACGGGGTTAAAACCTACACAGTTCATATTTTCCCATAAATAATGTGTTGACGCGTTGGTATTTACCGCCAATAGCTAAGGGATCTCCTCGATGTAGAATCCCAATGAAACTTTAGACTGTTTGGTTTAGGGATGCCATATTGTATGTAGGACCGACTATGATCTCATTGGTTGTGGTTTTCTTCAGACAAGATGGGAGAGTATCGGTTAAGTGAAACATATATACCTCAACAAATGAAAGTAAATAACTAATGAATGTCCGATAAAATAGATACCATAAATAACAACAACATAAATCCAAAGCATGAATCCTAAGAAAAGTGTTGTTAGCAAAACTTTAAACAAGACCACGCATACATAGGAAATAAGTTCTAAAACCAAGAATGAGTTCGTGATTGTTAACCATTGAAACCACAAGTGAGCACACAATCCACAATGACACTATGCCAATACAGATAAAACAATTTATTAGCATAAGCATAAAGTCAACATATCATATACCATCCATGTGTTGCAAAAGAAATCCCACAACACCAGAAGACACATGAGGAGATAGTGCACCAAAGCTCATAGGAAATTTCAATTCGTTAAGCTGATAATATCAATGACACCAACATACAAGGTCTTCATCAAATCCATCAGTGGAAATAGACCATTACTCCTTGCGTTAACTAGAAGATCATAAGTTCTCAAAACAACATAAACTAGAATGAGTCCAAAGCTAAAAGTCCTTTTACAATGTGTCATGAGGGTATATTCATAGAAAAGAGGGTGAATTTTGGTCTACCTATGACTCTTAGACTTCCTCACGACCTTTCAAATTTCTACTTGGTTCTACCCTATCCTATCTTGCTATTCATAACAAAAACAAATTGATCCTACTTTAACAATTTAGTAATAGATAATTCCAAGACATCTATGTGCAACTGCTCCACTAGGTAGGTGTGCCAAATCTTGTACTCTACATCTATTGTGGCCACCTTTGGCTACTCTTCATCATGTATGTGGAGGAGTTCAAGGGAATATGGAATGAGAGTGCTTCTCTTGACCTTAATTTGATTGTATAGAGTTACCAACTTTGTGTACATCCTCACTGGCTCCACCACATACCGTGTAATGTTTTCCTTTGTGACCTGCAAATCTCCTATGCTGGAAGCCTGCCTAAAAGGGTCGAGAAAATATTGAATCTCATGTCAGACTTCCTCCTGCTTCCTTACTTCTACAACTGCTCCTATGGAAGGAACCCAATTAACTTCAATAATAGACTCCAACCCACTCAACAGATGCTTGTAAGAGGCAAGAACCCTATCAACATCCTTAGCCAACTTATCCTATGATTGGATCCTAATGTGTATCTGGAATTTTTCATTATGGGTAGTTATCCAATCCTTCTTTGGGAGAACTACCGGTGCTTTTGGATACTTATTTGTACACTCATGAATTTTGTTGAGACCTATGATAGCTTGTTTTAGCATGACAAAATTTTCCTTCGTGTCAGCCTGTGACTAGGATAAGGGACACAGTGTGATGCATATTCAACATCTCCTCATAGACCATTGCCACGAATTCTCTCAAGGTCTAAATTTGTTCCTTGATTTATGGTTGTAGTTCGAGTAAGGCACAATAATTTATTTTCTTCTTTGATCCTTTTCCCATCTTCTTCTTCTTTGGCAGCTTTGTACTAAGATGCGTAGAGCTTGCCTTGAAGTTCCACGACCTGCTTGAACATTCTTCCCACATTTAGCTCAGTCGCGACTACAAAGGAAATTCCGACCGAAGCAATCATCTCAATATTTACTCTAGTATCTAAGACAATGTATTTCTCTATGGTCATGGACAAGGGTTCTGCACGGTTCCTAGCACAATACTTGCTTCTTTCCTACATAATCTTATGATTGACTTGGTCAAAAATAAGTCTTGCAAGATCTAATACCTCCTCCTCTACTTCAGAAGGAATTCCCAATTCCTTAAGGGGTAAGTGTCCTTTGCTAATGGGGGCAGAGGAAGGAACATCTAATGGAGGAAGTTTAGCCTGTGCATCCGAATCTTGGTGTTGGTGTTGGTGTTGGAGATCTTGCTTGTTTTTCTCATTAATCTCCTCCTGTGTTTTCTTCGGCTCCTCATCTTCCCGTTTCCTTTTTTACTCATCTACCTTTATCCTCTATTCCTCTTATATCATCTTCTTTTCCCACTCTTCTTGCTCCTACCTTCTCTTGAGTTCTTCTTCTTGCCACTTCTTCCTTTTCAACTCTTCTTTATCTCACCTCTCCTTTTCCTTTTATTCTTGCACCTGTCTCTCCTCTTCCTCCTTTTTCAGTCGTTCTTCCTCCTTTTTCAGTCGTTCTTCCTCTTGTCATTTCTTCCTCCTTTCTTCATCAAGTTGCTGGTCTTGAAGGTCCTCAGGCTACTAATCACTAGATTTATGTGACTTCGTCAACTCTTCTTCTCTTTTCCTTTTTAAATCCTGCTTTTTCCTAGCCAAGGTCACATCTATTTCTTCCAAAGTTTCACCATCTTCCTCTTCCTCTTGCTCACTCAGAGGGTCTTTTGGTTCTTCAATTTTTTGTCTTTTAAGTTTCCCACTTGAATTTTATAGCTCCCCTTTTCTCTTGAGCAAGGCAGGCTTGGCTTGTAGGATTATGTTCTTTTGGGAATGCTCAACCTACTCATCTTCATTTTCTTGTTGATTGCTTGGGTTGAATTCTTTGGACGTGTTATAACAATTTCTAACCTTATCTATGTGACTCTACTTAGTATGCGAGTATGAATAGTTAAAAATATTTTTCTTACAACACATGACTACCATCCTTTTGGGGTCATACATATGGTGACTTAGAGTCACAAAATGAAATCCCTTCACATGCTCGGCCTCTACTTTTAATTCCTTAAAGTTCTCAACAATATACACTCCAATGGTGAGTGGGAAGGCAGGTAAGGGATTTTTTTGCCCTTATTTAGTGTCTTCAAGAATCCTGTAGTCATCTGGTAACATACTTCCTTTAGCAGTAATTTGTTTGTGGAAACACTGGGAAATATGTGAGGAGGTTTTTATGAGCCGAAGACCCTGATGAACGTGCCCTCCTAGATGGGAAACCAATATGCTACATTCGTAATTTTCTCCATATCTCTCTTTGACATGCAAGGAGGGTCTTCTCCGAAGAGAAACTGGTATAAAGGGGTGATGAAAAACTGAGAAGTGGACTCAAGCACACTCTTATAGCCCAGGTCCCAAAAGATCTTATAATGTTGATGCATGAGTTGTACCACACTTGTTGTCAAATTATAACTCCAACTTTCAAAATGAAACCTTGCACATACCAGATCTAACAGGTATGATGCTATATAGAATTCTGATGGCTAATCCACCTCAGGATACTTTGCTGCATGTATGCTGTTATTCAATGTGGAAGCAAGGATGCTAGCCCAATTGAAGATTGTGCCTATGATGGCAACATCATACATGATAGGGACCCATGTCCGAGAAAGGTATCGATGTCATGCCTCCTGTACAATCAATTCATCATTGTAGCCATGAGATGGTAAACTTTCCTAAGGCCTTTTTCCCTGTACATGATCATTTTTCACCCAAAACTTAGAAGGGTCTTGCCACCAAGGCCTTAAAATATATTTTGTTGGTACCAGTAAGTCTGACAACCACTTGGTATTAAAGGTCTCTTCCTTATCTGGAAACCTATAATACGTAGCAATGTCTACAGATTAGATAGCTTAGAAGGCCTCACCTATATGGTTCCTTACTACCCACCGATCCGTGTCAGTGTTCTATATAATCCAATCGACGGTATATACACACAAGAAGATAGGTGGATGTGATGCCACTTTGTGGAGCCTAAACCTCTTGACATTGAGGTATACCTTGAAGTCTTCCTGGTCCTTAGGGATGTCCTTCTTAGAAAATTATTCATATATGTCGAACCAGGAGAGTTTGGTAGTATTATTGATGTTGCATGCAATGTCCCTATAGATAGGAAGTGGTTGGCCTTGGTGGACTTCTTGAAAATTTATTTCATCACTCTTGTGGGAATGCTTGACTATGAGAGGTGCAATTTCTCCAGATAAAGAGGAAATATAGATGCAATAGATGTCTACGTTGCCTAGAATTATTAATGTTAAACATAAGAAAATGGCTAGCAGAGCTTCAAAATATAGGAAAATTTTGGGCTTAGAGTTTTGCTTAGAGGGGGGTTGTTGGGTCGCTAGGAACATGATATTGGATAGAAAAGGAGTTCCAACGACTTGGAAACTTGAGTTAACTGGATCACATACTGGGGTGAATCGCAGGGCCGTAGGTCACGGGAGTTGCTAGGTTGCAAGGTTGCATGGGTCGCATAGGTCATAAGGTCACACAGGTCATAAGGTCACATAGGTCATAAGGTCGCACAAGTTGCAGGGTCGCACAGGTCATGGTCACGAATTTATACCTATCGCAATTTTTTGGGAGTGCGACCTGTCCTTTGGCTAGTCTTATAGGGGAAACGAGGCTTGGGTTCTGGATTTTGGGCCCTCTTCAGATCCCAAAGCCTAGATCACTGGAAAATAGGGGAGAATAAACTAGAGATTGACTAGATTTCTAAGGCAAAGGTGTTAGGATATTCCGACACATAGGAATAGTTAAGTTCAACTTGGTCTAGTATAGAGTGAGGTTAGCGTTAGGTAAAGTGTGTTTCTTTACCGTTGTACATTTTGTAACTTACAATCCGACGGTCACGATATGTAGTGATCCGACGGTTCATTCTCTCCTCGGTATTACCGACACTTGATCCGTGGCTTGACACCCGATTGGTCCATGAATTCTATTTAAAGCGCATGGAGGGTCATTTGTAGGTTAACCGTGCATGAGAGAAGCTTATGTAAATTTTCATTCTTTTATTAATAAATTGCCTGTAGTAGCCACGTTGCGCAGGCCGTGGACTGTTTCCCTCTCTGAGGGTTTTAACCACGTCAAAATACTGGTGTATTGATCTGTGATCTGTTTGTGAGCGGTGTCCTTCTGGTGCTCTGATACCATGTAGGAATTTATAGGGTAAGTTCCTCAGACAGATCAGCGACGTACACGTTCTCAGTTTGAAAGAGCCTCTTCTTTACTGGCTCAAGCTCTAGTAAATCATGATCCTGACACTTTTGCAGAAGCTTCAGGCCATCTACATTGGGAAGTAGCTATGAATGAAGAATATCATTCATTGTTGGCAAATGATACATGGGATCTTGTTCCTCTACCAAAGGGACGCAAACTTGTTAGATGTAAATGGGTTTACAGAACCAAGTATGGACCAGATGGGAAAGTTGATAAACATAACGCTCGTCTTGTTGCTAAGGGATTTTCACAGGTTGAAGGCATTGAATACACTGAAACCTTCTCCCCTGTTGCCAAAATGAACTCTATCCGCCTTGTTCTTTCCCTTGCTGCCTCTTTAAAATGGGAAGTCCATCAGATGGATGTTAAATCTGCCTTCTTGCATGGGGACTTGCATGAAGAAATCTATATGGAACAACCCATTGGCTTCATCCAAACAGACTCCAGCCTTGTATGTCGACTTAAGAAATCTCTTTATGGTCTCAAGCAAGCTCCTCGGGCTTGGTATGCCAAAATGGATAGCTTTCTTTTAGAATCTGCTTTTCTAGGTGTTATTCTGACAATACTGTCTACACCAAGAAAGTGGGCAACTCTCTTATCATCCTTGTTCTTTATGTTGATGATCTTATTCTTACTGGTAGTGATCCCAACCTTATAAACCATGTGAAGTCCAGCCTTAAAAAGAAATTTGAAATGACAGACTTAGGACACTTACACTATTTTCTCGGTCTTCAAGTCTTGCAATCCAAGGGGGGTATTTCCCTTTCCCAGTCCAAGTATGCTTGTGATATTCTTCGTCATTTTCACATGGAAGATTGTAAGCCAGCTCCTTCTCCCTTTCAGTCTGGAGTCAAACTTTCAGTCTCTTGTACTTCTCCTGAAGTTGATGCTACCTTATACCGTCAACTTGTAGGAAAACTCTTGTATTTAACCCATACTCGTCCTGACCTTTTCTTTGCTGTTGGCCTTGTTGCTCGGTTTATGCAAAACCCCCGTGAAATTCATTGGAAAGCAGCTAAAAGAATACTTCGTTATGTTCGAGG
>APFE030141404.1:0-12544 GCA_000404065.3 Pinus taeda | reverse complement strand
AATGGGAGGATAAATCAGAGGATTGACAGGTTCTTCTGGTCCTTTGTCCTTTAGTGGAATATTTGGATAAAGCTAAGGACAAGAGTGGAAATTGGATTTGAGGTTTCAATACACAAAGATGAGTCAAGTTTTTAGGGCAAGAACAGAGGCAATAGACTTAAAACAAGTAAGCAAACATTGTCGCTGGCGGGTGAAAACGTCGGAGTTTAGCCCAACAAACCTGTAACAAAGCAATAACAGTAACAATGCATGAATTTAATAACTTGCTAATGAGTGAAAGGGAGGTTTATTATAACAGTGTGGTTTTTCCATTGAAGGTAGCATGGGTCCATTGGATTAACAACTAAACCATTTAATGCTTAACGACTTAATTTTGGAGGGAGAAGATGTAATTGGTGGAGTTAACAGTCAAATGATGTGGCGAAAGGTGAGTGGCAGGAGCACAACGGGTAGGAGAATGATATCGGGAGGCAGAAAAACAATTTTTTTTTTTGGGGGGGGGAAGCGTTTATCAGTTTTGCCCAAGGGGGGTATGAAAAGCTATGGTGTTGACACATAGGGGCCGGCATGGTTTCAAATACCACCCATTTCGGACCCCCGCCCACAATGATAAAGTTTGGATGGTGATGGGGGGCCAAATTGCTATGTGGGCTGTTGGATCTTGGGAGATGGACAAAGATGAGGTGAGAGGTGGCAAAGAGTTAGTGTGAGGTGACAGGTTGTTCGGCGGGGTCGGGAAAATAATTTAATGAATGGTGGGGAATATTTGCAATGTATGAGGGGGGTAATAAACCTAGGAATAGGGGATCGATACACCAAAATTGTAGTGTCCCTTATTGGTGAGATAGATTTGATGACACTTAGAGAGGGTGATTTCGATATAATGATATAATATTATGCGTGAGAAACTTATGTACATGTTGATATGATATAGACTTGGTTTTGGTTACCTAGTTGTTGTGTGCTTAGGATAATATATATGGTTGTGTGTATAAGAATTGATTTTGGCCAATAACATATTATCAATGTTTTCTCTTTTGGTATTTTAGTTTGGCAATATGTGTATGACATGGATGTTGATTCAGGATTGAGACACATAGATCCGTGGATGATCATCGTTATGTGGAACATATGGTTAATTATGATTTGTGGATGGTAAATGATTTATATGATTATATATGTTTAATATTGTAATGAGCAAGATGTGGCAGGTACATAGTTATTTGCAAACAAGGATGCTCAAATTATAAATGTCTGTGGAAGTCATGATACATGATTTTTATGATTTTATATGCTTAATATTGTATTGAGCAGGATGTGATATGGAACGTGTTTATTTTCAAACAAGGATGTTCAAATTTTAAATGACTGCGGAAGTCATTTCTCTAAAACCAAAATGGTTGCGGAAGTCATGCACAATATTTGGTAAAATGTGAATAAGTTAATTATGAAATATATTTATTCCTTTGATCTATGAGATTGTGATGTGTGTAGGCCTGGGAACAAGGCCTTAACAACAAACCATCATATGGGTATGAGCTCACAATCAGTACCTTAAGGTGAAGCGTGGAGTTACAAAGCCGAGTAGATGAGAAGCCATGGAAATTAGGGCGAGGAGTCCTAAATCCATGAAAGATAAAGACTTGGAGACTTGTATCTATAATAAGATGTTTAGGGCATGGAGTCCTGAATATTTAAAAAGATCAAGGTGTGGAATTTGGGATCTTTAGAGTAGATTAGAGTGCAAAGTCATCAATCTACTAAGGCATGGAGATGCATGCAATAGGGGTATAGAATCGCTATTCTACGGAAGAAAAATACCACTCACGGGAAGCTCAAGGATGAATTTCCTTAACAAAACCTCTTTTCTAACAATCCTAGAGTGACTTTCTAAAGATAGAAAGTCATGTCTAGCATCTCAAGCATGACTTTCCAAAAATAGTAAATCACCTTACATAAATTGGCAATCAAGTATAGTTGAAGGAAAATCACTTAACTTATCGTTAATCAATCATAATCATTCAATATCAAATTAATCCTAAATATTATTAATATTAATATTATCTTTTATGAGACTATGATATTATTATTAAAAGAGAATTACAAGTCACCTTCATCTCCTCAATCACTTCACACCTCTCTCCTTGATGACTCTCATGGCTCTATGTAAATCTCTCTCTCTTTTAATAATACATTACACTCTATTTTATGCACTCATCAAATAATGGCATATTCCTCTTCAACTCATTAAAGACATGTCATAAAAGATTCCTCTTACGCTCTCTTTAATGCATAAGTTACACTATCCTTAACTAAGTCATGCATACCTCTCCTTAATGGCATGAGTTACACTCCTCTAAATGGAATACAATGCATGCATATTACTCCTCCTTTATGACAAGAATTTGTTGCTCCTCCTATATATGTGTCTCATGTATTCTTACTTAGGGGGAGAGAGGTGCATTGTGATACTAAGAGTTGGATAGATTTGAAAAATATTATGAGAGTGAGAGACATGGAGAGTAGCCAATTTCTTTCGAAACAATTTTGAAATTCATAATCTAAATTACTATGTAGCTCTACTTGGTGGAGTTGACCATGAGTGGTGTTGGGAGGAAGTGAAACTTATCTTCCTCAACTTGCCTTGGATATCTCTCTACTGCTATATTTTGGTATTTTTTGTGAGCTCTTACAGCTTGAGGGTTCCAGAGGGAGAATTTCTCCTTGGATATGGTGGGAGGAAAACTGAATGGTTCACAATGAGTTGGTAAGGATATTGGAGCAGGAGCACAATCTCATTGGAGCTGGAGCATATTCCCATCTTTTTGGAATTGTATAAATATACTGCCAGGTATGTTCATAAGCATTCTTGAAATTTTAGTTTATTATTAATTTAAAAGTGCTTTAAAACTTTAAAATTCATTGGAAATTGCTACTGTTGAATGTTTATGAGATATTTGTAGATTTATTTATGAGCTAACCGATAATGAATGGCAATTTTAGTTGAGAATGTACATGCAAGAGGATTAAAACAATAATGTGTTGCCAAAGTTTTAAGTTTTTTTTATAATGAATTTTTGTCCATTGCAGGTCGTCATGGGTTGACTAAAATACCATATTATCATAAATTTGAGTTTTTTTTTTTTCTCCATGGACAGCTGTAGATGAAGTTTGCACACTAAGTGTTTGAAAAAGTGATAAATGAGATAGTAGGAATGTTTATTGTTATTGTTTTAATAAATCACCTTTGGAATGTTCTGTTTCTTTTCCGCTCAACATCAGGGGGTATCTGTGCCATTTAGCCATTTAACCCCTAATTTGATTCCAAAAAAGCACTTTTATGAATCGAGATAAAAAATATTGGTGATTTTATAGATTGTTGTTGTTAATTATATGCGTTTGTTTTCAATTTTTTGATGAAAAAATAAGATTATTTAGTCATGGTTTTAAGATGCCAACATTTGAAGTTTCAATTTCAGAATTTTCTGAGCTGAATAGGTTGAAGAAGAATCTCAAATTCATTGTTGCCAACTGTTTGGCAAAATGCCTCAAGGGTTGTAGATTGCATTCTTGCAAAGTGTTTGTCAAAATTCCTCAATAGCTGTATATTGCACATTTGCAAAGTGTTTATCAAAAGACATGAATGACTGTAGTTTTTGTGCATATAAATTGTTAGAGTAAAAGTCCTACTTACTGTCATGCAAAGTGTTTGTCAAAAGATATGAATGACTGTAGTTTTTGTGCATATAAATTGTTAGAGTAAAAGTCCTACTTACCGTCATGCAAAGTGTTTGTCTAAAGACATGAATGACTGCAGTTTTTATGCATATAAATTGTTAGAGTAAAATTCCTACTTATCGTAGTTTTTATGTACTAGAATTTTATGAATAGACTATTTGATGGATGTAGCTTCTTATGTCTGCAAGTTTTTGTATGAACATGAAAATTAATTGAATAATTTGCGGAAGTGTGAATAGAGAATATGATTGTTGCTACTTTTATTATCTAAATCTTTCACAAAAAAGGGGGTTGTTGGAAACAATTTTATAGTGACTTTCTATAGGATTTTGTGTAAGTGAGCATAATAAGTTTTGTCTGAGTTGCATGTGTTCATGGGTGCATTCTTGTGCTTCAATGACTGTAGAAAACAACTAATTGTGCCCAATTTATGCAGTTTCATTGTTTTACATGACACTTTTTGAAGAATAATATTCTTTTGAATTAGTAGCAATAGTTGCTTTTGTTTCAACATTCATTATATAATTATCATGATTGCAGCATTGCCTTAATAATTGGGATTGGGAATTTTAATTGATGAATTTAGAAATGTTGTTGGGTCAACATATTTTGTGATTCTATTTCATAAACATATCATATTTATTAGATTTATTGATGAAGAGAAACATATTCAACCCTCAGTGACCTTGCTATAGGTAGGTTAATACTCATACACTTATATGTGATTTTTATAAAGTAAGTATAATACTTTTGTGGTTATGATATCAAGAGTCAATAAATAAAGCTTATTTAGCATAATCTAGGAAATCAAATAAGTTGATCTAGCTTAATGTTTGCACATGAAATTATGGTAGAATTTATTTCCACTCTTACTTAGAGCTCATGTATAAGTATGAAAAGAGCACATGTTATCATCTTTTAAACTTGAGAGGAAATGTGTTTTGGAATAGGTCTTAAGGGAAATTTATCCCTGAATTCTTATGTTATATTCTTACATTGAAATACTTGAAGGAACATGATTACATGATAGCTAAGTTAGTCATATTATGAGTAAAACAAAAAAAAAAATTGAGTAATAGTATTCAATGTGACATTTACTTCTCTATACTATTGATGGTTGGTAAGGTGGGACCTTACAAAAATTAATTGATATATAACTCTTTAGAGTAAAACCTTTACTCCTTTGCCTTTTCCTTCTGCACATGAAGATAACATTTGACATTTCCCAATGTGGTGCATTTTGACTAGCAACATGTACATTTATAAAAATATGAAATGAAGCCATTCTTTAATTTTTGCTTCCCTAACATTTTATTTTTCTTTTACCTTATTTGTTTAGGGTAGCTAACACCTATCATTTTATTGATATAGATGCTTATAAAACATTAAATTGGCCTAACATTTTAACTTTTCATTCTTTTGCATCCATATCCTAACTCAACATTTTAAAATTATTTTTGGCTAATATACTAACTTATCAAAACCAAATAATGTTACAACAAAACCTACTGTGAGAAGAAGGATGAAAATATGCTCTCACTGTTTTCAACCACACCCACTTGGAATTTGTTCCGAGACGCCATCAAGGAGAAGTACTACCCTGTCAGGAGCTATGAGGATAAATGCATAAAGTGGGCCACGTTGCGGCAGGGAAGGGACCAAGACATGTTGAAGTTTACCAATGTTTTTTTCATACCCTTCGCACGAAGTTGGGTATCAAGAATTTTGAGAAACATTTGGTACTCAAGTACGTGGCTACCTACTCAAATACATCTAGGCTGAGATGGAGTTCCTGGACATCTCCTCGCTCGGCATGGCATACCGATATGTTGTCAATTTCGAGCAAAATCTTAAACGAAAAAGGCGATACTTTGGATCTGTGAATCTAAAGCAAGGGAAAGGTGACCCCAAACAATAGAACAAAGGACAAAGCCAAGGCGGGGTGGCCCAGGACAAATCACCAAAGCCACAAGAAAAGAAAAACAATGTGAAGACGAAGAAGGACACGGGAAAGTGGTGTAAGTTACATAAGATCTCCACTCACAACACAAGTGAGTGTTGGGCCAAACAATCACTTGTGGCCAAGTTGAAGGCTTTTGAATCATATGCACGTTACGAATCCAAGTCAGAAACCAACAAAGGGAATGACAAAGGGAAGAAGATTATCAATGCAGAGCCCAACATCACTATTTCCACCATGAAGATCCAGAAGGAGGAACCCGAAGATCCAAAGGAGGAGGACTCTTCCACTACCAGATGTGGGTAAAGGGTTCCACACTACAGTTCACTATCGACAACAACAAACAAAATAACCTCATTTCAATAGAGGTCATGAAGCAGTTGGGCTTACCGAGCACAACAAACCCATAACCATACACCATTGGGTGGCTTCACCAAGGACATGACCTCCACGTCAGCTAGCAGTGCCATCTTCCATACAACATCAAGCCCTTCATGGATGATGTATTGTGTGATGTTTCTCCTCTTGATGTTTGTGATGTATTATTATGCCAACCATACGTGTGGAAGCGACATGTTGTGTATGAGTCAAGGCCTTGCGTTGTTATTTTTACCTTGGGAAATAAGTTGTACAAGATATCGAATGTAGCACCACCTACCATCATCTCTTTGGTTACTGCAAAACATCGTAGTAAGCTCATTTCCAAAACCGGGAAATTTGTTTTCCTGATGATACACCCTCAGGGAAAAAAGAAGATGGTGGCCACGATCTCTAGACAGGGCCCCTTTGCACGAAAAAAAAAATGGATAAGGTCATGGAGGAGTACGAGGATATCTTCACCTCCCCTGTAGGGGTGCCTCTACACTGTCAAGTCAAGCACTCAATCAATCTGACCCCATATGCGTCATTGCCTAATGGACCAATCTATTAGCGCTCTGTTTTGGAGAATGAAAAAATCAAGAGGCAGATTCAGGAGTTGTTGTAGAAAGGTCACATGACGCCGAGTTCATCACCCTTTGGGAGTTCGATCGTGTTGGTATTGAAGAAGGATGGGACTTGGAGACTATGTATTGACTATCCGACACTGAACAAGATCACTGTTTAAAATAGGTACCCGATCCCACAAATTGATGACCTTCTAGAGCAACTAAATTAGGAAAATTATTTTAGCAAGATCGACTTGAAGTTTAAATATCACCAGATACCAATCAAACCCTCCGATGTGTGGAAGACTACCTTCAAAGCTAAGGAGGGCCTTTTCGAATGGCTAGTTATGCCTTTCGAGTTGACGAATGCTCCTGCAACCTTCATGACGCTGATAGATGACATATTGCGGCCATTCACCAACTCATTTATAGTGGTATACTTTGATGACATCTTGATCTTTAGCTAGAGTTGGGAAGAGAACCTCCACCACATCCGACTGGTTCTCCAAACATTGCAGAAACACAAGCTGTGTGCCAATTTGGAGAAATTCACTTTTGACATGACCCAGGTTCAGTATCTGGGATATATTATTGATGAACAAGGGGTGCATGTGGATCTAGCCAAGATCTAATTCATTTGAGATTGGCCAACCCTAACCACTCTGACAGAGCTCCGCAACTCTTTGGGTCTTGCCAATTTCTACAGCAGGTTTGTGTTGGGGTTCTCTCATATCACTTGGCCCTTCAGTCAAGTCACCAAGGGAGGAGTGAAAGAAAAACTATTTTGCTCTGAATCTAAATAGAAGGCATTCATAGAGTTGAAAAAACCATTTGAGATCGAGACAGATGCCTCTGAATATGCTATTGGGGAAGTCCTTACACAACAGGGGCATCTAGTGGCATATCACAGTGAGACACTTTCAGACACAGTCCAGAAGTATCCACTTATGAAAAAGATATGTATTCCATTATGCAGGCCTGCCAATAATGGAAGAATTACATTTTGGGGAAGGAAACAGTCATCTAGACAAACCACCAATCCCTGCAGTTCATACAGACGTAAGGGAAGTTGCAGAATGATCCCCATCAGAAGTGGTTCACATACCCGCAACACTTCCATTTGAATATCAAGTGCAAGAAGGGCAGTACAAATAATGTTGCAGACTGCCTCAACCAACCCCCGATCATGGTGTTAACCACCACGTTCAACTCTTGTGGACACGAGGCTTCTTATTGGCCACTTCTCTATAAAAGTGACCCAAAATTCAGCCACACAGACTAGATGCTCTTGGAGGGTCAGAAAGTTCCATATTTTCACCTCTAGGATGCACTGTTATGCCACCTAGGAAACCTTTGTGTTACTTCAAGCGAGCATGCTAAGATGGTTTCGAAGCACATTACAGTCGGGTTGCTGGGAATTTCTGGGTCGAGAAAATAGTACAACACTGCAAAATATTTCTATTGGCCGAATATTTGACAAGATGTCAGGAAGTACATCAAATCCTGCACTGGCTGTGCCATTTCCAAACTGACCATCAAGAAGCAAGGCATTCTTCTACTAAGCATGAAAACAACTTTGTTTTTGTGGTCATCGATAGATTCTCGAGGATGGCCATTATGGTGGTCCGCAAGAAGAAATCACAATAGAAGGCACTGCTAAACTCTTCTTCGACTGAGTGTGGGTACACCTTGCGATCCCACAATCTATCATCTAAGATTGGGATAGTAGGTTCCTCATTACATTTTGGTCGAGTCTTTGGTCAATGCTAGACATGATCAGTACATGATCAACTATGGCATGTATTTCTGTGAGTGTTCGCGCTATCTTGGTGTAGCGCTGCTGATGACCATGTAGGTGGTAAACTACCTTATGCATGGTGAAAAACCTATCATACAGTCTCCACGTGTCTGTCTCAAGAGCCAATACTTCAACAAGTATGGCCATATTCATCTATGCTCTAGGAGATCCTGTTGGTTGTTCCTCTCTCTACCTGGCCGTTTGCAACTCCTTAGCGATGCACTTGTTTTCTGCTATCAAGAACTTCACTCGAGCTTGTGGCTTCGACATAAGCCTTTGTAGCATTGGCTAAGGTAGTTAGAATGCTCCGTACATCTAATAGAATCACTCGTTCTTCTAAGTGAGTAGGTGATTCATGCTCATCTGGGGTGCACGCTCTACATGATTATACAACCTTTTGTTGTGACTCATCAAAGGCTATGTTGTACAGCTCTATTCTTGGATGGTCCTCAAGGATAATAATATCCCCTTGTTCACTTGGGACTTTCTCTTCTATTAGAGCTAGCAAAGCCTGTGGAGTGACCTCGGTTGCTTTTGGCATGAGGTTGGTATCCTGATCCTGTTCCGACTACTCCATCTCCATGTACATCTGTTATACTATTTGTTCATCCTACATAGCAAGTTGTTGTTCCTGCAGCTGCTCACCCTGTTCCTCATCTGTTGCTGGTTTAGAGTCTTCAACCTGTATTTGTGCATTTTGCGCTATCTGTGCACCTTGTAGTTCCTCCTATTCCTGTTCCTATTCTTATTCATGCTCATGCTGCAATTCCTTCTCTCCTTTGTGTAACTCGTGTTCTTCCTTGATATTCTACTAGACTTCTTGAAACATCCTTTTTGTATCTTCTAGCCTTTACTTCTTTCTCTTTCTTTGCAATATCATCCTGTTGTGTTGTCGCCTCTTCAAATCTATCTCCAAAGCTACCTTTTCCACAAGTGGGCCTTCCTTAAACTTGTATATTTTCTCCATATCTGTGCTTTTGACAATCCTCCTCTTGCCTTTTCCTTCATATATTTGCTTCTTGTTGCTATTGTTGTTGTTGTTCCCTGTGGTGTTGCTGCCTTGAGTGTTGGTAGCCACTCCATGGGAATGCTCACCGATTCATTAAGCCTAGAGGAGTTATAACAACATCTCCATTGGTCTTCCTCTAGCTAATGATATGCCCCATGGATCCAAGGATAGTACACCCTCGCACAGTGGTCCCTGCATAAACCATGTGGACCATACGGGTTGAAACTCATGGTGTTGAACTTAAAATTCTTGACATATACCACCTTGACATCTGCTTCTTTCAAACTCCTGATTGTGTACAACCCAATTTGCACAGGAAGTGTGGGCCATGGTGCCTTCTTCTTCCGATGCAATCCCATTCATAACCCTGTCAAGATGTGGTATGCAACATCATGCATGACCGACTTGTCCATGGAAAACCTTGGCAACACATGAAGAGATTTCTCTGCACTGTACATCCTAATGAAGGTTCCCTTGGGTGAGGCGTACCAATCTGCAATGTTCAACAATGCCTCCAATGCTTCCTCAAACATGCAAGGTGAATCTTGTTCAAAGATCATCATGTACAAAGGGGTGATGAAATGGTCACATATTCTAGTCATGACTCCTCAGTAGCTGCAATCTGAGAGAAAATTGTAATATATGTTCACAACACTCTCTGAAGGTGTCCATACCCAACAGATTGCATCGAGAAAGTAGGTAAATATGAAGAACTTTGCTTGCTGATCCTTGGATGGACTCTGAGCATTGGATAGATGCACTTTCAACTGGAGAGCGAACATGTCGAACCAGTTGAATGATTTTCCTTCACTTTCTAGCTAATCCAACATAGAAACCCAACTTTATGGGAAGGTTTCTGTACTCCCTTGGCCATACAAGCAACATGCGAAGATGACCAAGAAATGGTATGCTTTCCTGAGTGCCTTCATCCTGTATATCTGGTTAGGTGTTGTCCTGAAATTTGCTGGCTCTTTTACCCAATGCTTCAAGATATCTCTTGTGTTCATGTTGTCGTTAGGAGTGTAAAACGGTGCATCCATCTTGCTCACTGGGAATGGAAAATGATATATCTCCTGATAATTCTTCATCCTAAAGGAAGCAAGCCTTTCTCCACTAACACTGTTCAGTATCATTATCTCTAGGTTAGTGTGTGAGACAATCTAGTGGATCTGTTATGCTCTTAACCTGCAAATGATACCCAAATACAGAATATACGAAGAAAAGATACCCAGAACACAGAATAGCAATGATTTTATTATTCAGAGAGTAATGTTCACTTGCCTCTTCGAGGGGGCAACCTCCAATAGAGAAGAGCTCGATTACAAAATAAGACACGATTCTCCTCGCAGGGAGTCTCTATCCTTTATATATGACTCATACATGCAATACCACGGGCCAATACCGTGGTATTACTAATACCATCTATCTAATACTACGGCCCATTTGCACTAACTGTGGTTCCGTTATTAATTGCAGATTAACCACTTACAATTATTAATATGGGCTTTATTGACTCTTGACTATGACGTGGTCCCATTACATAAATAAGGGGGTTAGGGTGGGACACTAACATGCCATCCCCCTTAAGACTAGCCTTGTCCTCAAGGCTGAAGCTGCGGAAACTGCTGAAGAATAGTGGCTGGCTCCCAAGTTGCATATTCCGGAGAGGTGTCTTTCCATTTGACGAGGACTTCCTTAATCATGCGGCCGCGCAGTTGCTTGACTCGTGTGTCTAGGACCTGTTCTGGTTGAAGCCAGATGGACCCTTCTTCGTCCAATTCCGGTAGACTGGTCTGAATTCTGCAATTGTTTCCAATCACTTTCTTGAGGCATGAGACATGAAAAACTGGATGGATTTTTGCAGTAGGTGGCAAGGCCAACTTGTAGGCCACTTCTCCAATGCGCTGAAGTACTTGATATGGTCCGTAGAATTTGGGAGAGAGTTTCTGACACCCCTTGCCTTTGAGTGATGTTTGCTTATATGGTTGGAGCCGTAAAAAGACCTGATCCCCTTCTTGAAATTGGCGCTCTGAGCGATGCTGGTCTACCTGTTGCTTCATGCAGTTCTGAGCTTGATGAAGATTCTCTTGAAGATGGGTGAGCATAGTTGCGTGGTGTTGTAGGATTTGATCCACTGCTTGGACTTTTGAGCATCCCTTGAGATACGAAGTAGGTGAAGGCAAGAGTTGACCATATACTGCTTCATAGGGAGTCATTTTGGTGGTGGCATGATAGTTGGTGTTATACCACCATTCAGCCAGATGTAGCCACTATACCCAAAGGTGTTGTTTTTCTGAAGTAAAACACCTAAGGTAGGTTTCTAGACATTTGTTGATGGCTTCGGTTTGACCATCTGTTTGCGGATGATAGGAAGTGTACTAAGTTTTAGTTGAGTGCCTTGTATTCTGAAGAGTTCCTGCCAAAAATTGCTGGTGAAGATCGGGTCGCGGTCGGACACAATAGAAGTGGGCATGCCATGCAATTTGAAGATCTGATCCATGAAAGATTGAGCAACCAAAGTTGGTGTAAACGGGTGGGGTAGAGCACAGAAATGAGCATACTTCGACAATCGGTCCACAACCACCATGATGACTGACTTGTTCCCTGACTTTGGAAGACCTCTAATGAAATCCATAGAAACCTTCGTCCAAATTGATGCCAGAATGGGCAATGGTTATAATGTGCCTGGTGTGTTGATGGTTTCCCCTTTGTGGCGTTGACAGACATCGCATTCTGCTACGAAGGTAAGGATGTACTTTTTCATGCCTGTCCAAAAAAATGATCTTCTGGTGTGAGCATACGTCTTCTGAAAGCCCGAATGTCCTGCAATGGGAGATGAGTGCAATTCTGCCAAAATGCGACTTTTGAGTGTGGATGTTGGTGATATTACGACTATGTCCTTGTAGCGAAGAATATCATCCTGCCACGAGTGGCCCTTGGTGCAATTTGGATCTACCTGCAATTGAGAAATGAGTTGGTAGAGCCCGGGGTATGAAAACCATTCCCTGCGAGCTTCTTCAATCCATTCTGGAATGGGGAGGGAAATTGCTAGCAGGGTACTTTCCTCCTCAAATTGGCGAGATAATGCATCTGCTACACTATTGTCTTTCCCT
>APFE030141391.1:0-15736 GCA_000404065.3 Pinus taeda | reverse complement strand
GTGAGTCTCCTCTGTTGGCTCACTGGATGTGGACGCTTCCGCATAGTTTTCTTGGAAAGGAGGCCTAATATCATGGTCGGGACTAGCCCTTCCAGCATTTGGGTTTTGAGTTTTTCTACAATTTGGGTTCCTTATGGCATTGGGATGTTGTCCTTCCCATGATGTTTTCCTCTCAACATTCTCTACTCTGTCTCCCAGCATATGAATGCCACTGATAATAGCATCTAGCTTCTGGTCGAAGGCTGAGGGTTCTTCCTTGAAGGTGGTTCTTCTCTCAGTTCTGGCTCTGTTTCTTTTGGCAATTAGATTTGCCTCCACGCTAACAGCGACGTTTTGCATTTCTACGAGGCTTTGAGGGGATCTTTCCCTTAACTAATAAGCCATTTCAACATCAAAACCATCATGGAATTTGTACAGAGCCAGATCAGGTGGGGGTCTCAAGTTCTATGGTATTGCATTGTAAATATTATTGAACCTTGCATAGTAGTCCAACACGGTTTCCTGAGGGCCTCTTTTGATGGTGTCATATTATGATAATATGTGCGAGGGGTCTTTCTTTTTCTCCCATCTATTGATAAATGACTAGTATAAGGCTTCTGGGTCTCCTATGGAATTGGCTGGGAGTGCTCTAAACAAAGTCCTAACGTCGCTTGTTAGACTTTGAACAAAAATTTTCATTCTCAAGATATCATCGTCAATCTCATAGCTCTCAAAGTAGTCCTTCACTTTCTTTGTGTGCTGAAGGGCCGTGCAGGCACTTGTGCCATCAAAATAGGTTATTTTTGTCTGATAATCCTGAGGCATAGCCCCGAGATTAGTAGGCAGGTGTAAAGCTGCATATCTGCTAGCCATGTTCACAGGGATAAGGGGAACAACAGGGATGAGAGGAACAACTGGAACAACTGAGATAATAGGAGTAGTAGTGGTAGTATGAGTAAAGGATGGAGGTGAAGAAGAGGTTCCTGGAGAAGTGGAGAATGAACAAGGGGAAGTGGGGTTGAACGAAATAGAACTCTGACAGGGGTCGGAACCTAGCTAGGCTGAACTGTTTCTAGACTAGAAGTAGTAGGTTCTTCTTGTTGCTCTTGTTTTCGAAGGATCTTAGGAATTATATTGGGGTTTTCAAAAGTAGCTAGGGGATTTGGATCTGGATTTGATATTGTGTAACGTGAATGCTTCTTGGGAGCCAGCTTCTAGCTCGTTTTTTGGGAATTTTTCTAAGAACACAGGTCCACCGAGACCTTTAAAGGTCAGTTTCTTCCTCTGCGGAGCTTCGGACTGGTTTTGTGAGATTAACTGAGGAAATTATCCAGTGGGGTCGCCATTAGCCTATCACTCAGGTTGTCCCTAAGCTCCTGAAGGGATACGGCTGAGGTAACCACAAACAAATCTTTGGATTACAGGTTCTAGCCCACCTGCAATCAGAGAGGGCTTTCTCTTAATGATTTAGCTTTGTTGATGATGATTTTAGGCTAGCTATTGGGTTCATTGGTTTTTGTTTGAGTTTGGATGGAGTTTGAATGGAAGGAAGTCGCATTCAAGCAAAGAGGCATGCATAGGGTGATAAGTTTCAAACCATTTGGGCATGGAGTCATGGATCAAGGCTTGCTGTTGCTTTTTCTTGGTGACAAGAGGATTATAGAGTAGGATAGCTACACATGAAAAAATACCAGTTGCTGAAAAGATGGGATGAAAGTAAGAAATGAAAGGCAATTAAGAATCTTTCATCAGCTAACAGAGAAGGGAGGTGAGTGAATGGTTGTCTAGGAGCAGTTAAAAATTCCTAAACTAACATTCATATGTTAAAGAAACAGTGTAAACATGATCATTTAAGTATGCATATTCATAACTATTTCTGATGAAAACATGTAGAAATCAGAGAAATTGAGCATAGGGTGCTGCCAAGCAAATCCTAAACTATTCTTCCTTTCTGTAATTTTGGATGGTGAAACATAGATGATGAAACAAACATGAAAAACTAAACAGAGTTAAGGAACACTTATAGATTCATGTGGAAGCACAGGATTTCCATAGTCACTCTTCAGCCAATTAAACACAATACACAATTCATTCTCCGAGCTCTTAAGCAATCTTTGATTATAGAAATTATCACATATACAGTGCAAGTCTCTGCTCAAGCGAAAAAACAAACCAACAAAGACCAACCCTCATTGAATTTTTCAGGGTGGTATATATAGGTAGAATATCCAAAAGTATTTATTACAACCAACCTAAACAGGTCTGCAAAAAAAGATTTCTAAAACCTAACTTATGCTGGAATTAAATGCAAGTAAGTCTTCTTTGGGCTGCGCCAGAGGCAGCTGGATCAAAAGTGAGTTAAAGTGGTGTCCTCTATGGCTTGGTGCAATGCTCTTGTAATAACTGTGCATTGAGTTCTGGTCCACTGATCTTCTGTGGGTTTTAATTGTGCAGTCATTTGTGCTGGTGAGCTTTGAATGGCTCCTTAACTGCTTCTTGACTTTCAAGGTTTTCTTTTGATGCTTCATTCGCCTCGAGCCCTGAGAATATCTTCACTGATACACTTCGCCGCGACACTGATACTCTTTGACATGGATTTTGGCTTCATCTTTCCTCTGACACTCTTTAGCAATTAAATTGGAACACTCTCACTCTCTGCTGATAAGCTCGAAACTGCAAAATCGGCCTTCTTCTGCTTTTGTTTTTATAAAATCTGTAAAATTGGCTCTTTTCGGCTCTTTTTCAGCGTAAAATGGCTGCGGAATCAAAATATTCTTTAAATATTCCCCACTTTGGCCCTCTTCCCATAGTAATGCGTGCTAATCGTGCATCAAAAACTGCCCCTGTTTCTCATTCCGCGCTTCCGAAGCTTGATTTTTGAACTTGCGTGTTTTTCAGCTGCTGACGTCAGCATGATGTCAGTGGTACGGCAGATGATGTTAGCATGACGTCATCAGTGGGACCCTCTTGTATAGTAATGACGTCAGCATGATGACGTCAGCAGGGTGACGTGGCATTGCGACAGGGTGATGACGTGGCAGTACGATGGCAGGAGGCCGACGCAGGCAGGAAGGGTTGAGGTGGAAGCGATGTGGTAGGGTGATGCAACAAGATGACATGGTGTCCACGTCACGTAAGGGGAAGGCGATTTCCAGTTGGCGTTGGACCGCTTTTGGTACGGAGGTGGTATTTGTCAGGGGCGGCCCGATGCAATAGGATGCCGCCAGCTGTTCCAGTGTACGTCGGTAAAATCGTCGGACATCGGGTGCTAACTAACCATCACAAAAGGGCACTCAATATGCATGAGGACTGTCGGATCCGGGAGGGCTGATCCGACGGTGGTCGGGAGGAGAAGATGTATAGGTTTTAATGAAACAACGCGCGTGATAAAGTTTAATATTTGCGGCCGCGGGTGGGTTTGGACTTTAGGTTAACAATTAATATGTTTCAGCGCTTTGGTTATTAATCCCAAAAATGTGATGCCTGGGGGTTGGTTAATGCATTTGGAAGGGGTTTTTTGTGTTTTGGAAGGAGTCCAAACACTAGGAGGGGAAATTTATGCAAAGATGAGGGTTCTTACTAAGATCTAGGTGAACTTAGTAGTGGGAAGGGAAATATATAGGGATTTACATAATAACGTCAGGACTTAATATGAAAATGAGAAGAAAGCGCTAAGTCTTAGAGATCTTAGGCTTTAAAGGGTAGATAGAACTTTGTAGAGAAAGTATGGACCCTCCTTGAGTAAAGCAGATCTTTAACAAGGCAAATGATATGGAAAATGACGAAACTAAGAAATATCAAGAAGATCTTGACCTATTTAGGGGAAGTTAGTAATTGATTTAGGGAAGAGGAAGAAGGGGAAGTTAGTTATGCCTCGCTTGAGCTCCTCCATAGGATTCTTGCCTTGCAATACTGATTTGAATAGATATAACACTTGAAAACACAAAACTGATCACAATCATTGATTATGCAACCACTGAACTACCTACCCAACCTACTTACCTAGCATTTTTTCTTCTTTTGGTTTGGGTGCACTTAGACTTGCAGACCCATCTTTCAATTTTTCTTTTTTATGCTTCCTATCTATATCTACCCTTATTTCTTCCAGGGCTCAGATTAGGCTTTTGGGCTCCTTTGCTTCTCTACCTATCTAAGAATCTGCCAAGATTAAGCTGTTTGGATAGATTTTCATTCTCTATATTCTAAAACAGGAAATTGAAACCTAGGGAGACCAAGATTAAGTTGTTTGGATCTCCCTTTAGCTGAAAATTCTACAAAAATGGAATAACTCTTCAAAATTGTAATGTAGCAGTTGAACTTAGACTAGCACACTTTCATGGCCTCCTTCTTTGATGTTTGTTAGCAAATATGGAGCATTGCAGCATGCAAATTATGACATATTTGGCCTGTAAAAATCTCAATCATGAAATATGAGTAACCTGTTGCAGCAGGAGGCTAACACCATCCTTCTTGAGATTCATTCTTATGCTTTAATTGTTCCTATAAATGCTTCAATTTCCCAATAAATTCCGCAAGTGACTGAGACTCAACATACTAAATCCGATCTCTAAATGCGAATGGAAAACCATTGGCAAATCATTGAACCTTATCCTTCTAATTAGTAAGATACGGTACATACCTAAATAGCTCCAGAAACTTGGTTGTGTACTCTTCATCTATTATTGATCCAATCTTTAGGTCATAGAATCCTTTAGCCTTATTGTCATAGTAACTCTCTAACAAGTACTTCTTCCTAAAAATCCTTTTGAACTCCCACCAACTTAGGTCATCTGTCCTAATGTCTCTTACTTCCTTAACATCTTCCGACTAGATATCCACTTTATTGTTCAAGCTGAATATAGTTTTTATGGCCTTCATGTTATTTGTGTACTCACGCAACTCAAAAAAATTTCTCATCCCAAGTATCCAAGCCTCTTCATCTTCCAGCTTTTTCACATCTCCATTAAAAGTAGGTGGTTTTCTTTCTCAAATTCATCTGGAAAGTATCCCCTATCACTCCTCTTGTAAGGATGATAACGATGACGATCATGATATCTAACAGTACTAGAACTAGAATAATAGCCGTACTAATTGCCCCTCCTATCTGGAGTGTCCAACAACCTGCCATCTCTCATTTTATTAGATTTATCTGACCTATGTCTACCAGGAGACCTACTACCATATGCCCCATTAGTTTTTTCCTCCTGTCCATGGCTGATCCAAAGCGGCGCTTGATGTTGCAAGTATGACAAACTCTTGTACCTATATGGTCCAATCATTATTTGTATTACAACTCCTTATCTCTTACTTCAAGTTCCTCAATGTATCTGATAAATCATAAGTGTGCCCTACACCACACTACTCATCTGATGCATAGGGATATTCTATGTAGTCTACCACCTTTAGCCATTTGATTTTCTTGCAATGAATAATATGTCAGATAAACCAAATCACAATAAATCAATGTACCTTAGTATAGCTCGGGGAGTATACCTTGTCTACAAGATCACCAAATCAACGTGATACACGTATAACATAATCATAATTGCATATAGGCATACATAAATAAATGTATCAACACATAAACATCACTCTAGTTAAGGTCCGGTAATCAATGCAAGGCCATATCAAAAATTCATGTTATGACCTCATGCATGACAACAAACATTACTTAATTGTACACATTGCTAGATGAAACCAACAATATGTATAAGCAATGCCTAACTAACTACACATACATATAAATGCATGTATTCGAGCATTAACGATCAATTCTTGTAATCAACCTACAAGACTAATACATGTAATCAAAATATTCAAGAATGTAACCTAACATAAAAGGATGTAAGTATGTGACATAAAATCAACTAGTAAGCAACATGTAACAATATTTAACAAATCACATACTCATGACAAATGCATTTCACACAATGAACATCAAATTCTTGTTGGCAACATTACTACACCCATAATCAACCGTAAATCAAATGTAACAAGCACATGGAATGCAAGTGTAAGGGACACACACATAATTTATATGCGTGCATGACTAACGCACAATGCCCATCCAGTCCGAGGGGTGAACCATGCTTTGATACCACTTTGTAACACCCTCCTCTCACATTTACTAAAGTAACTAGCCAACCAGGGTAAACATGAGAGGAGAGGCTACTATGATTGGATTTGACCTCCTATTTGACCTTAAGGAAGTGGTATCAATGGAAACATCACGCAAAGTCATCCAACATCAGCTTCAGAATCCTCAGGGGACAAGTTAGCCACTTAGACAACCTGTCCCTGGGTCCCATTGATGTTCTGGACATCTTAGGTCTTATTCGCTCCCATGCTATGGGAAAGAGAGCATCCAAAAACCCAAAGTCGCTCTCATAGGCTTGCCTGCGAGTGACTAAAGACTAAAATTTCCAGTTTTGTGGCAGTGACCTCGGGAATTAATCCACTTTTCAGGCGTAGAGCCCAAGTCACTGCCCATAATGGATTGATAGCTTAAAATCAGTAAAATTATAGGGTAACAATGATGCCAAATAAATAAGTTGGACATGACCTCAACCAGATCCCCACTATCCATGATAGGAATTTCGTCAAACATATCCTTAAAATGTAACCTACAGGTGTAAACAAGTGAATTTTGTGTAGGGATCTCATACTTATATGAGAATCTCTATTAACCATTGTTCCCTCATGTCATTTGATACCTTATCATCTATTAGGCCATAGATACATTATCCATTCATTCACAAGTAAAACCATGTTAAGAGCCATACATAGCTGTTATCATAAAACATACATATAACTAGCATAATAGGGACAGAAATATCATAAGCATATCAACCATGAAATCCATATATACATCAGTACAGTTACACGTGAATTTATCACTAATGAATTCAATAAACCAACTAAATATGGGACTACCACATTCTACCTGACCATAAAATTGTTAAGTCAAATCTCTCTTGAGTCATTCACCCCCGTGCCATATTCCAAGCATGAATGTGGGACTCAAACCAAAAGAAGAAACCAGGGAATACTGAGGGTAAACCACCTCACCCTCATCAATAGAAACCATGATTTACCGTAATCTATCCCGGATCACTAGGCCAACACATTGAACACATCATAACAGGCTTTATCGTGATCTCCACCTGATCACTAGTCCAATAAAGCATGGATACCACCGGATTTATCCACCTACATCGTGAGGAGGTTTTCTATCTCCTTGTCTCTCAGGCTTTACCGTAATCACAACCCGGATCACTAGGCCCTAAGCCGAGACCCACTCTCCAAGCTTTACCGCATATCCCAAACTTGGGATTACTAGGCCCAATGGAGAAAAACCCACCTCTTGGCTTTATTTTATATCCTTTCATTCATCGACAAGGATTAGTAGGCTTATTGAGGCAACACAATCTTGTTTTTACCGCAACACATGGTTTGGCTGAGGGGTCACTAGGCTAGTTGCTTTACCATGATCCATAGTCTGGTTCAGGGACCACTAGACCATGTGCTTTATCATTTGGAGATGCACCCCACATAGCTTTAAATCCATCCAACAATTCACATCAACCAAAACATGAGAACTCCATCTCACCATCATTATCCAAAAATGGCAAGGCTGGGTTGAAATCATTGTTACACCTAGCAAAACCCCTTCCATGATAGAAAAGAACCACATGCAATACCATGCATGCCAAATCTAGCAAGGAAAATACACATGCAAGTCGATACTTGCAATGAAGCCTGGTGTAGCTGCTTGAGCCTGCCTTTTGCCTGCTTGATCTTTGCTTCCTCTTGCCTTCTTTGCCTTTCTTGCTCCAATTCCAAAATGCTCTAAGAGAAATCTAAGTGTCCAAGGGTTAGAGAGAGAGGGAGAATAATGAGAGATCTCCAAAACTCAAATTACAAAAGGTTACCAACTGATCCTTACATGCCTTTTTTTGAATGAGGCCTCTATTTTCTTCATTTTCCATTATTTTTCTTCATTTTCCTCCTCACATGCAACCTATCACCTTTCACCTTCCTTTTCTCCTAATTTCCATTATTTTGATAAATACATGTGCCAAAAATTTTGTTTTCCTTTCAAAATCCTTAGCTATTGTCTTTGCCAATTTCCTTAGTCATAAACAATCAATGAACACCCCACACTGGGATGTCTTACCCAACATTAAGCTTGGAATAAGTGTCCCATCAACCATGGTTATTGTTTTAAACTTTTATTACATGGAAATTTCACTAGGGCTATTATAGAACCCTCCCCCTTGGGAGACACCATCCTCGGTGCTCAATCACACATATACCTCAACAACCCACTGAAAGAAGATATACTACTCATGGAGCTTTATAACATAGCTCGATGCAGTATTTACAATCAAGGACTTTCTCACAAGAAAAATATAATTACAACATACTGCATATCGGAGCTATATAACATAGCTGATTACGTTATTTACAATGATCATCTCGTTGAGTGCCAACCCACATGACATCATAACATCATGATAAAATAACCACATGATAACATTGTAATATGAAAACATAATCATAATGACATGACACCCATAGGTCATGGTAGTATTTACATCCATATACATATGTACATATAACAATATCACAAAAATTATATACCAAAAACATGTAGTAAAACATATACTAGAACAACATATCAAAACATATACCAAAACACCATATCAAACCAGATACGAAAACACCATATCAAATCATATGCCAAAACACCATATCAAAGCCAGTTTGCCTCAACCAGAAAACAGGGAAGGATACATAGCCCATGTCTAATCCACCATCTTCCAAGTAGCTTAATTGGGCCCAAAGTGCTTCCACTGCACTTCAACTTTCTCGATTTCTCGGTTCGAGAGCATGAGCAATTTTTCCTGCAATATACATTGAGGCTCCAGTTGGAATTCTCCATTGGTTCCACCTACAATACAGACTAATCAATCACATGATCAACATCCTTAACATACTACTTAAGCAAAGAAACTTGGAAAACATCATGGACTTTCATTGTTGGAGGAAGTGCAAATCGATAGGCTACTGGGCCAATCCTCTCAATGATACTCAAGGGTCCACAAAATAGTGGTGCCAACTTGGCACAAGATCAAATCCGCATGGAGCTCTTCTTCATCTTGATGCACAAGTTCACCTCTTCCCTAACCTGGAACTCTTTGAACAAACTATTATGATATGTATAACTCTTCTACCTGTCCTGTGGTGCCTTTATATTCCTATTTATAACCTACATTTGATGTTCCATGTTTTCCAACATATCTAGTCCAATCAATACCCTATTAATCAAATAACTCCAACAAATAGGAGTTTTACAACTCCAATCCTACAATTCCTCAAAAGGACTCATCCTCAATGACTAATGATAATTGTTGTTGTATGCGAACTCTAGCAAGGGGAGATACTCTTCCCACTTCTGCTACTGATGCATCACATACATCCTCAACATGTCCTCCAATATCTTGTTGACCCTATCTGTCTATCCATCTGTCTGCGAATGATAAGCTATGTTGAAGGCAAAATTTATGCCCACACCTACAAACAACTCCTTTCAAAACTGGGAAGTGAACTTTGCATCCCTGTTTGACACAATCTTAGTTGGAACAACCATCCCGTCTAACCACATATCTAATGAATACCTGTGCCACATTGCTAGTTGAGAATGTAGACTTCATTGGAATGAAATGTGTAACCTTTTTCAACCTGGCCATGATAACCATGATGGAATCATGCTATCTCACTATCTTCGGAAACCATGTAATGAAATCCATGGAAATAACCTCCCATTTCCATTATGGAATCATGATTGGTTGTAGCAATCCACCTGGATGTTTGCAATCTGCCTTCACTCACTGAAAATCAAAACACCTCACCACAAACTTTACTACATCCCTCTTCAAATTTAGCCAATAGTAAAATCTCTTCACTAGTTTTAGTGTCTTCTAATAACCTAGGTGACCTGAATATAGTTTCTCATGAAATTCTCTCAAGGTCACCTTCTTGAGCTCATTGTTATCTAACACATATATCCTGTCTCTGAATCTTACCAATCCATCCATTGTAAGAAAATAATCCATACACTGTCCACTTGCACCTATACCTGTACTGCCACCTGTACTTGTACCAACACCTTGCTATAACATGTGCATAATCGCCATATACCTAACATCCTACTAACCCTCTTGCAAGATCTTATACTATAAGTCTGTCCTATAGGAGCTCATAGCTTCCAAGTGATTTACCTGTACCCGTCTACTGAGAGCATCTTCTACCCTGTTCTCTTTTCCTTTCTCGGAACCAAAATCACTGATCATGGCCAATCATCTAGCTTGTTGGGAATTTAGATTTAGCTAGTCAAACAAATACATCAACAGATGGTGACCGCTCATAAGTACAAACCTCCTACCAAGAAGATAATGCCTCCACATCTTCAATGCATGTATGTTTCATGCTAATTCAAGATCACATATTAGGTAGTTCTGCTCGTGCTCATTTATTTTTCGGGACTCATAACATACCACCTGTCCATCCTACATAAGGAATCTACCAAGCCCTCTCTTGCAAGCATTTGTGCATACCACAAATTCCTTTTTTGGATATGCAATATGTAGCACTTGTGCATGTGTCAACAACTACTTAAGCTACTCAAAGCTAGACTTACACTCTTCTATCCATTCAAACTTATTATCTTTCCTTTGCAATCATGTGATAGGATAAGCAATTTGTGAGAAGTTCCTGATGAGCCTCTTATAACAACCATCCAGACCCATGAAATATCTCACCTCATCCACACTCTTAGGAGCTACAGACTCCATGATGGTTCTTATCTTCTCTAGATCTACTGCAATGCCCTCCTTGGAGACAAGATGCCCCAAGTAGTGTACCTCAGTATCAAAAGAAACTATACTTCCTGAGCTTAGCATACAACTAATTCTCTCTCAACAAACTCAACACTACTGCTAAATTCTCAGCATGCTCTTCCTGATTTTTAGAATATACCAACATGTCATCAATGAACACAATAACAAACTTATCAAAATATGGACGCAACACACTATTCATCAAACACATAAATGTAGCTGGAGCGTTATTTAAGCAAAGTGGAACTACAACAAACTCATAATGCCCATACTTTGTCGAGAACATAGCCTTTTAACTGTCCTCTTCTTTGATGTGTATCTAATGGTATCCAGATCTCAAGTCAATATTCAAGAACATTGCTGCTACCTTCATCTGATCGAACAAGTCATTAATCCTTGAGAAAGGGTACATGTTCTCGATAGTCACTTTGTTCAACTTCCTATAGTCAATGCATAGTCTATGAGTACCATCTTTCTTCTTCACGAACAATATCGGTGCACCCCAAGGTGATACACTTGGCCTAATGTATCCCTTGTCCAACATTTCCTTCAACTACAACTTTAGCTCAACCAACTCAGGCGTCATCATCCTATAAGGTGATTTTGATGCTGGAGATGCCCCTAGCACTAACTCAATAGAAAAGTCCACTTCCTTGTGAGGTGAAAACTTTGTAATGTCCTCAGGGAATACATCCTGAAACTTTTGCAAAACTGGGTACCTACTCAACACATATTCATCCTTAAACTCCTTACCCTTATCACTATAAATGTGTACTACAAATAACATACACGCTTTCCTCTGGCTACGCTTTTCTTTCATAGTTGTCACCATCCTAATTGATGTGGCTTTCTTCTTACCCTACAAGACTCCTGGTTCCCCATTGTCATTAATACACTCAATAGCTTTATCATAACATTATACCTTGGTTCTATGAAGATAAAACCAATCCATTCCCAACAACACATAGTATGATCCTAATCGCTTCTTTGTACTTGTAGCCAACTACACTAACCAAGACTCTGCATGCAATTCCTTACTCAAACCACACTTCTCCGACAAGTAAGGACTAACATAGCTATAATTATATCTAGGGTCAATCAAAATAGAAATAACTTGATCACAAATCTTACCGTTCATCTCAATGACAGGTTCCTGGTGTTCTTCTTGTCTATTGTCCACTGCTGCATAGATATGAGGAATTCTTTGCCCAACATCCAAAATAGTCTGTACCTCCTGTGAACTGTATATCTGAGGCCTACCACACTGATTTTATAGAAAATTTATCCTAAGGTGTTCCTTGTCACATGTCCAACACTAAAACTAACCAATACCCACACCTCTATGTTGTTGTTGCGACTCATATCCCTCTCTAGCTACATTAAACTTCTTTTGCAATGCCACATTCTCTTTTCATCTACATGCTGAGGCCTTTTCCTCTTAGGCTTCCATTTACCTTTACCTTTTTATTTTCCCTTCCATCCATGCTGAGATTCATTCTCATGCTTTGATTGTTCATAGAAATAATTCAATTTCCCAATAAGTTCCTCATGTGATTGAGTCTCATCATACTGAATTTGATCTCTAAATTCTAATGGAAAAACATTGACAAATCACTGAACTTTAGCATTCTCATCAGTAAGATATAGTACATACCTCAATAGCTCTAGAAACTTGGTCGTGTACTCTTCATCTACCATTGATCCCATCTTTAGCTCATAGAATTCTTTAGCGTTATTATTGTAGTACCTCTCTCACAAATACTTCTTCCTAAAATGCCTCTTGAACTCCCACCAACTCAACTCATATGTTCTGATTTCTCTGACCCACTTAACATCTTCCCACCAGATGTCTACTTTACCTTTCATGTTGAAGATAGTTGTTCTAGCCTTCATGTTATTTGTGTACTCAGGAAACTAAAATAATTTGTTCATCCCAAGTATCCAAGCCTCTCCATATTCCAGCTTCTTCACATCTCCATCAAAAGTAGGTGGTTTTGCTTTCTTAAATTCATCTAGAAAGTATCCCCTATCAGTCATCCTATAAGGATGATAATGATGACGATCATAACATATATTAGAACCAGAACCAGAACTAGAATAGTACCTATACTCATCGCTGCTCCTATCCAGAGTGTCTACCAACATACCATCTATGATGCTAGCAGACTGACATCCCTTCATATCCAAACAACTATTGGAAGCTTTAATGTGTGCTCCTTCCTTAAACAACCCGGGACCCTACATCTTTCATTCATATACAACTATCAGAAATGGGACTTATGGCTATGTCCACACATCTCTATCAGAAGCGTTATAGATGCACTTTTACGTTAAAAACCCGACTATATAACTTTATCGAATACAAAGGATTACACGGGAAAACCTGCTCCGATCAGATAAGCCGGAACTCAAAATACATAAACCCTATTCTATAAATCTTTCGGGTCTGCATTTTCCATATGCCTTATCGTCTTTCATCCAATCCCCACTTTACACATAAACACATGGAAAATTTGTTCCAAAACTTAAGGTCGAATCTTAAAAATATTACACCCACATCTAATAAATTTCAGATCCACTCTCCATTTCAGTCCTTTCTGCCGCGCTTTCCTTTATATTTTCCGATCACTGATTATCGGCTATCACTATATTGGCATTCCATTGCATTGTCCATCGACCCTTCAACTCTGTGATATGCAATCAATTCTGCACCATTTGATCAACTTCAATCCAATGATCCATACTTCATCGCATTATCGCAATTAGCATTAGCAAGTGGCTAGGATCCGGTCCATTCACACAGACTTCCGTCGATGTGATAAATTTTGCCGATGCGATAAAGTGCTCTGCTTTACCCAATTAGATTTGGTCCGTTGATCTTAGAGATCCAACGACCACTGTGCATTAATATTCACCTATTTATTTCGTCTCTTTACTTGATTTCGTTCAATATTGTTAGACTTATGCCTTTCATAGGTTTCCTCTGCCATACTTCGTTTTCACTCACAACATTTAGATATAACTCTCTATGATATATTTGAAGTGGCTCAACCACTGTTATAACGATAAGGACCCCAATTATGATTTAACGCTGCAATTTATAACTTAAGGCATACAAACAGAGAAGGATGCTCCAGTTGTTCTGCAGGAAACTATATAGAGGCAAGCGAAGGGTTTCAAGAGAATAATACATTTATGCACACAAAATTATTCATTCAATACAATAAAGCTATAGGGTCTTATCCCTCTCACTTGATTACAACAATAATAAACAAAACTCTTGTGTCTATCTTGAAATCCTAGATCCCTCTTACTTGACTCCAACCTAGCTAACCTCTACCTAGTCTCTCTCTCCCCTCTAGCTAACCTCTCTCACTAACCTCTGAATTATGCAAATAGATCATATTTTATACAAGAATGGATTCATGAACCAATTTTGGTTCAGATCCAGAAATCTCTCACTCTCTCCTAAAGAATCTCTTCAACTCCGCTCTTTTCTAAAACAAGCACTAATTTAAGCTTTCAAATCCATCATATCCTATTCAAACCAGATAAATCTAATTGTTTGGTCTGATCTCCACACAGGGAGGGTCAATCAGCCATTATACCCTTTTTCTCATATTTTACAATAAATAAAACACTCTCACACATTTAAATAAATAAAATTAACTAATCTGATGTCTTCCAACCCCCTGTTAGTCACAACATGTGATCATGCCATTGCATTTATAACTAGGCTTGAATGCTCCTGCATCAATCCGTCATTGTATTTGATTTATCTAACATGTGTCTACTAGTAGACCTACTGCCATATGCTCCATTAGTTTTGTCCTCCTATCCATGGTTGATCCAAAGTGGCCCTTGACATTGCAAGTCTTACAAACTTTGAAGAAGTATAGCATTAACCTCTATTTTCTTCTCTTGTGCCTATATGATCCGATCATTATATGACATAGAACTCCTTATCTTTTACTTAAAGCTCCTAAATGTATCTTCCAAATCATCAGTGTGCCCCGCACCACGCTGCTCATCTGTTGCATAGGGATATTTTATGTAGTCTACCACCTTGCTAGCCATTTGATCTCTTTCCTGCAATGAATAATATTTCAGATAACAAAATCACAATAAATAAACGTACCTTAGTATAGCTTAGGGAGGATACCTTGTCTGCAAGATCACCAAATTTGCATGATACATGTATAACATAATCATAACAACATACACACATACACAAATAAATGTATCAACACATAAACATCACTCTAGTTAGGGTCCAGTCATCAATGCAAGGCCATATCAACAATGCATGATATGACCTCATGCATGACAACAACCATTAATCCATTGTACACATTTCCACATTCAACCAACAATATGCATAAGCAATACCTAAAAAACTACACATATGCATAAATGCATGTAGTCAAGCATTCGTGATCAATTCTTGTAATCAACCTACAAGACTGATACATGTAATAAAAATATTCAAGAATGTAACCTAACATACAAGGATGTAAGTAGGTGACATAAAATCAACATGTAAGTGACATGTAACAATATGTAACTAGTCACATACCCATGAAAAACTCATTCCACAACATCAACATCAAATTCTCCATGGAAACATTACTACAACCATAATCAGCCATCAAGAAAATGTAACAAGCACATGAAATGCAAGTGTAAGATACACACATTCCATTGATATGCATGCATGACCAACACACACCGCCCATCCATTCCAAGGGGTGAACCATGTTTTGATACCACTCTATAACACCCTCCTCCCACATCTACCCAAGTAAATAGCCAACCGGGGTAAACATGAGAGGAGAGGTGTTACACTGAAATTTGTC
>APFE030141390.1:0-16983 GCA_000404065.3 Pinus taeda | reverse complement strand
TTTCATAAATTTTCAGACTGGATCCATGAAAATCAATCAAACATCAAGTATATCTACATCAACCAATCTTCTTGTACAAACCAATACTAAATCAAACAATCACTTTTCTGTATGTTATTCCCAGAAAACAATAACTGTAACCAGACACTAGTCATGAACCCAGAATACTATAGCAATAAAAAGAAGTAGCTAAAATAGATTTCATGAGACGTATGCTACTTCAATATGCAAAAACCTGTGTACATACGCAGTTGTATTAAGGCCAACCAATGTATACACTGTCTTCATTTTCTTAACCCGCATGTATACGCGCCTCTACTGTGCCGAACCTGCATACAAATCTATAAAAGATAATTTACCCTTTCACTTAATCAGACATCAATTATACCCAGATTATCAGATTTATAGACCTAATCAAGCGCCAATTATAACATATCAAAATCAAACAATGATACTACTATTCAAGCCTTAAGGTCTTGACCCATCAATATAACTTATCCATCTTGTAAAGCTCAAGTTCCTCCTTGATTCAGATTCAACTATACATAACAAACCAATCACCAATATTCCAGATCTTTCTCCTCTTAAGATATTCAATGCTTGAGTCGATACGCTTGCCAAATGATCTCCTTTTCTTTTTATAGTCTTAGGCCTTACTCAAACCATGGTCCAAAACCATTGAGAACCAATAATAGGGACCCAATACCTGGGTTCAACACTTTGGATGCAATACCAAGGACCAAAACCATAGGTTCAAATATGTCGGACTAAATACCATGGACCAAACATAAGTTTTCCCACACGTACGCGCTTTTCTTTGCATGAAAGTGCGTGCATACGTATACGCGCCTTTTGATTGGTAATCCCATGTGTATACACGACTTTGTTAAGAGGAACCTACGTATACCTCATTTTCTTTCATTCTGAGAGCCTGAACTGTGATCTGCCATTTGAGTGAGTTGCCATCAAGGAAAACACCTATGTCATAGAGCCAAACCTGTGTCATAATGCCAATAATAAGAGGAAGTTGCGATCAAAACCAGAGCATAGAGAAAAATAGGCAATAGTGGAACTGTGAATAATTGGAGCTCATAGACGGTGGAACCATGACGTGCCCAGTTCGAGGGAAAAACTTGAGCAAAGAAATCTTTGAGGAAGCTTTCAGATTTCCTAGAGGCCCATATTTGGAAGTGTTAGAATGGGGTCAATTTTATACTCATCTGAACCGTTTTTTCACAAGGATCATGATGGCGCAATCCATTTTGGCATTTGAGTAGCTGATTTCAAGGCCGTCATTAGATTGGGAGGCATAAAGATGCATTGTGACCATTTACTTGTTTTTCTTTCAGAAAAAGAATGTTTGTAGATTTACAAGTTCTGGTGATTATTGTATGTTGCAATAGGGCAACAAGATCTAAATCTTTGCAATAAATTCATCGCTTTAGCCTTCACATGAAAACTGAGGTGGCGCAGTGTTGAAAGAGGGTCATGTTGACACTTTATTAGAAAATAGTCATGTTTATAGCCACTGGACTCAGTATTACAAGACGATTTTGATGATGATAAGTGTGACTTGAATCTGACTAGTGGATTCAAGATGACCTGTTGCCAATTATGTGAGAGTGTCCATTTATGCTACTTTTGTGAGAAGTCGTTTCTTTGTCTTATTAAAGGAGAAGACTTTGTGAGTGAGAGTTCTTTGTAGGAGAACGTCTCTTTATAGGAGATAGTTACCACTCAATATGAGGGATCTATCCTTGTGTTGAGGAAGATATTCCATGTACTCGTGATCTTGTTGAGACTAATGAAGCGACCTCCCCACTATTTACCCAGGGCCCGAAGACGTAGTTGTAGCAACCCTGGTGAAAATTCCATGTAATAACAGTTAATAAAGGCAAAAATAATAACCATGGTTGATGGGACACTTATTCCAAGCCAAATGTTGGGAAAAACATCCCAGTGTGGGTGTTCGTTAGTTTATTATGGTTAAGGAAATTGACAAAGATAATGGATAAGGCTTTGGAAAGGAAAAATGGCATTTTTAGCACATTTATTTATGAAAATAATGGAAATTAGGAGAAAAGGAAGGTGAAAGGTCATAGGTTGCATGTGAGGAGTAAATTGAAGGAAAATAATGGAAAATGAAGAAAATAGAGGCCTAATTGATAAAAAAGCTTATGAAGATCAGTTTGTAACCTTTTGTCAATTCAGTTTTGGAGCTCTCTCATTATTCTCTCTCTCTCTCACTCTTGGACAGTTAGAGTTTTCTTGGAGCACACTGGCATTGGATCAGGAAAGGCAAAAGGCAAGAGGAAGCAGAGATCAAGAAACTACAACATTATTCTTTATAGTTATCAATTTTCATGTGTATTTTCCTTGCTAGATTTTCCATGCATGGTATTGCATGTGGTTCTTTTGCTGTTATGGAATGGGTTTTGCCAGGTGTGATAGTGTTTTCAGCTTAGCCTTGCCATTTTCAGATAGCCATGGTGTGATGGGGTTATCATGATTTGGTTGAGATGGATTTCCATATGGATTCAACATTAAGTGAGGTGGATCTCTGAATGATAGATCACATGGCCTAGTAGTCCCTAAACCAGACTGTGGATCATGGTAAATCCACTGGCTTAGTAACCCTTGAGCCTGACTATGGGTTTCTATAAATCTAGGATTGTGTTGCCTCGGTGGGCCTAAGAATCCTTGCCGGTGAATGGCAGGATATACGATAAATCCAAGAGGTGGATTTCTCTTCGTTGGGATTAGTAATCCTGAGTTTTGATTTTGCGGTAAATCTTGGAGAGTAGGTCTCAGTTTAGGACCTAGTGATTTGGTGTGGATTGCGGTAAAGCCTGAGAGAATAGGAGGAAAGAAAATCCCTCATGATGTAGGTGGAGAGATTCGGTGGCATCCATGCTTGTTTGGTCTAATGATCAGGTGGAGATCATGGTAAAGCCTATTATGTCATGTTTATTATGTTGACCTAGTGATCCGGGATGGATTATAGTAAAGACTAGCTTCTATTGATGAGGGTGAGGTGGTTTAGCCTCAAAATGACCTAGTTGGTTCTTTTGGTTTGAGTCCTACATTCATGCTTGGAATATGGCACGAGGGTGAATTGCTAAAGAGAGATTTGGCTCAACCATTCCATGGTTGGGTGGACCATGGTAGTCCCATCTCGGGTTTGGATTTTTCATCACCATTATAAGGTTATTTCTCCTTGTATTTCTATGAGAATTATACTAGTTTATATGTGGATCATACGGTTGTGTTTCCCTTGGTATTTTTGTTTCTATTATGCTACTTATGTATATGTTTTATGACAATAGCTATGTATGTATTTCATCATGTTTTTACTTTTAAATGAATGAAAAATGTATCTATGACCTAATATATGATAACGCAACAAATGACATAAAGGGACAATGCTTCATAGCGATTCTTAGATAAGTATGAGACCCCTATGCTTAAATCAGTTTATAACACCTATATATTACATATTTGTGATATGTTTGACAAAATGCCTTTCATAGCTAGTAGGGGTCTAGTTAAGGGTTTGTTCAAGTACTTAAGGGCTTGTTCAAGTACTTTTGAAAGATAGATATTTTAGGCTAATTCTTCCTGTCCCAGATGGAATTCGATTTCGAGTCTAGTTGTAGTTGATCCATCTTGGCAATGTATCTATAGGCTTCTTTTAAATTGAAAAGACCCGCTGAATTTTTGTCCCACCTGATTTTGTCCTCAGCAGAGTCAAGGAGGATTTGTCATTTTTGAAGTTCTGAAGAAAGATCAGATCAAGATTGAGGATTATTATGGGGAGCTCAATTCTTTTGACCCAACCAAATTCTCCATCTTTCCTCTTTCTCACTTGGATTCCAATACTAGCTTACTTTAGTCTTCCCTATATTTTGCATGTTGATCTTGATTTGATGGTATTGATTTTGATCCAGTTATGACCTTTGTTTCCAAGCGTCTTCCTAGAAGAGAGCCTTGTTTCCATTGAAAATCTCTCAGAAACTATGTTTTTGAATGCTATCCTTGTTCTCCTAGGCTTGATTCCAGATAATTTTTCCTTTGATACTTCCATTTAGCTTGATGATTTTCTCTTGCAAAAGGGAATGGGTGTACTTATATTTACATAGGATTCCCCAAGGGGAGTTGGAATTCCTAATCCATCTCCATAAGGTTTTGGCACCTAGGGCTTCCCCAAAAGGTCTGTGTCTCTTAAACCAAGGCCTCCATAATTTTTAGGCTTGCAAATATTTTACCATGCAACCAGAGCCCATTTCTACTTAACCTCTCCACCTCTCCATAAGAATTCCTCTACATGTTTCTGATTTCATTTGAAATCACTTTGGGGGTAGCCAAAGCCAAATACAAGTAGAGCGGGATGGCGTGAAGAACATATTTAACAAGGAAAAGATGATCTGCCAGATTGAGGGATCTGAAGGTCCAATTGGCGATTCTTTTCTCCAACTTATTGATCAGGTCTTCCCAAATAGCCCTGGAGAGTGGCATGTCTATCAAGGGAACCCCTAGGTAGTTGAAGGGGAGGGTGTTGATGGGAAAGTCCAGAAGTCTGGCGATGTTTCTGCAGATTAGCAACAGGGTGTTAAAGAAGAACAACTTGGATTTCAGGGTTGATAGTAGTACCGGAGGCCGCAGAGAAGTCAGAACAAATGGACTTAAAGGAGGATGCTTCTCTGATTATTGGGAGTCCCATAAGAAGGGTTTCATCCACGAATTGTTGGTGCATGGAGGGGAGAATAGGCATAAGGCTAGAGGTCTGAGAGCTTGTTAGAGTGAAAATTAACAGAAATAGAGTGGGTAAGGCCTTCGACCATGATGAAAAAGAGGAAGGGAGAGATAGGATCTCTTTCTTTGATGCCCTTGGTAGGATTTATGGGTTGCGAAGGGGAACCATTCATGAGGATGGAGAAAAATGCTCTCGACACCATTGCCATGATCCATTTGATGCTATCTTTGTGGAACCCAAATGCTTCCAGAACTTGTCTCATATACTCCCAGTTGATTTTGTCAAAGGCTTTGGACATGTCCAATTGAATCATCATACTAGGTTTTTTTGAGTTTTGAGAGAGTGGATGAGCTCATGAGAAAAGATGATACTATCCAGGATTTTCCTACCTTCCACGCAACCGGTTGGTGATGGGAGGTAAGGAGAGGGAAGATGGATTATATCCAATTGGTGAGGACTTTGGAGATGATTTTGTAAATGACACTGCAAAGGGCTATAGGCCTGAATTTGTCCGGGGAGTCAACGGTTTTGCCTTTGGGAATCAAGGTAAGGAAAGTGGAGTTCAGGGCTTTTAGGACATACTTCTGAATCCAAGACTCTTCCACAAGGGCATGGACTTCTAGTTTGAGTATGGGCCAACAAGATTTGTAGAAGTCAATGGTGAAGCTGTCTTGACCATGGGATTTACCATTAGGCATTCCCATTATCACATCTTCAACTTCCAGGAGGGACACTTTTCTTAGGAGCATTCTGTTATGCTCTTCAGTGAGGATTTTGGGGATATGGTTGGTGATCTCTTTAATTTTCTTAACTTGGTAATTCCTTGGCTCTTTGAGAATAGAGCCAAAGTAATGAGTGAGTTCAACTTCCAAATCCTCATGGGAGTGAATGAGATGACCCTCTTAGTTCTTCAGAGTGAAAATTATGTTGTTCCTCCTATGTTGTATCATTGATTTATGGAAAAAAACAATATTGTTTTCTCCACATTTCAGCCAATTGATTCTAAATTTTTGTTGCCACAACTTCTCTTCCTGGATGACTCTTTTCTCCCAGCTTTGTTGTAATCTTTGTTCCTCTTTCTTTTTGCTCTCCATCAGCCCTTCTTCAATTATATTTTGTTGGAGAAGTTCCAATTTGTGATCCATTTTTTTTTATATCTCTCTCTCTCTCTCTCTCTCTCTCTCTCTCTCTCTCTCTCTCTCTCTCTCTCTCTCTCTCTCTCTCTCTTATATATATATATATATATATATATATATGTATATATATATAGATATATATTCGTGATGATGTTGCCGAATGATTCTGTATTCCATTTTTTGATTTCCTCTTTGACATATTTTAGGTTTTTTTGAAATTTATACATTTTTGTTGCCCAATCTGGTGGGAGGATTTGACCACCATTATTTCATTTTTTTCCATGAAGTCTGGGTGATCCAACCAGAAGGCTTCAAATCTGAAAGGTTTATTTTTTTGGCCATTGGAAATTTGATTTTTGAGAGAGATATTCCAATGATGTGAGCCCTCTTGTGGGAGAATTCTTGCCTCTATTTCCCAAGAGGTGAGATAAGTTGCCTCTGATAAAAGGAAGTGGTTTAACCGCCAGGCTATTTGACGGTCTCCTCCTCTTCTATTATTCCAGGTAAAAATTCCATTTCTAGTAGGTATGTCTCCAAGGTTGAGGTTTTCTATGGTAGTAAAGAAATCCTCAGAGTCCTTATTGAGCTTTCGGATACCATCTCTCTTCTCAGTTATATTAGTTATCATATTAAAGTCACCTGCTATGATTTTGAAAGGAAGGTTTATAGGATCAAAGAGGATGGAGATGCATTGGAGCATTTTATTTCGGTCTATAACTTTGTGCGGGACATAGAAATTTGTTATGCCGATACTCTCATTGGTGCCTATGATAATCAAGACCACAATTATGGAATGATGAGTGGCCAAGGAAGATATGAGTTCAAACTTGGAGTCTTTCCATAGGGTCATTGTTCCTCCCGATGAACCTGTTGGCAAGTTCGCTAATATGTTGTAAGGCTTGAAATGAGAGTTGAGAAGGATAGGGGGTATACTGACTTGAGTTTGGTTTCTTGAATTAGAAGGATATCCAGATTATCAGTCAGAATTATGTTTTTCAAGATTCGTTTTTTCCCAGGACTATTCAGTTCTCTAATATTCCAAGAAATGCAATTCATTAACATGGGGAGGGATTAAGGGCCATAGATTTTACCTTTCCTTCATTGATTAACTTGTCTCCCAGTTCTTGGAGGAGTTGACTGGTGGTCTTTCTGCCTTTTTTCCAACTTGGGCCTTTGAGGTTGAGTCCTCCTACTAGAATATTTTCTAAGATTCCCTTTGATGCTATACTTTCTTAAATGGGGTGGAGTGCTATGAGTTTTAAATCTTCTTGGAGGAGATAAGAACCTTTAATTTTTTGTAGCTAGTGTTCTGGTATGGATTTAATTCCATTTAATTTCCATGCCTCTATAATTGTTTCTAAATCTACCCCTTCCGTAGCTTCTTCTATGGCACTTTCTTCTAGTGTTACTTCTATCGCTATTTTCTCTATTTCTATATCATTTTGTGCGTGCTCCTCCCCGTTATTCATTTAGACTATGTCCCTAACTTCATATTCTCTGTTGGATTGGTTCAATCCTTCTTCCCCTGCTTCATCTCCTATTAGGTAGTTGGGATCCTTTTGCTTCTGAGTGATGTTCAGTGCCTCGAACTGGTTTTGACTTGCCTCTTTGTATTTATTCTTCTTGGGGATCACCTTTTTCCTGTTATTCTTATTCCCAAAGATGAATTTAGTGAAGCCTTCACTGTCTTTTTTTTTTCTTGTCTACTTTGGAGATTTAGGGGTTTTGTTAAGAGGACAGTCTCGGAAGAGATACCCATGCTCGTGGCACTTCCTGCATCTGAAGGGGATATGTTTGTAGTCTATACTTTGAAGCCAAAATTCATCCCCGAATATTAATTTGATTTCTTCTAGAAGGGCTCTAGAGACATTAATGTATACATATATGGGCATAGGAAACAGTGTCCTATTCTAGTACCTTTAGACATTTTGATATACTCCCCCAACTTGCATCCTATATTTTTTAAGACCGAGGGATCCCAGTAATCTGTTGGTAAGGAGTAAATTTGAACCTAGACTAGAACTCTCGTAGGAGGTCAAAGATGATTGTGAAGAGCACTTTGGATCCCAACTGAAGTCTTATTTCTCCCTTGGGTGCCCATTTTCTTTGAATCCACCAATTCAAGGCACTTTCAGTTGGCAAGATGCCCATAAACTTGCATATTACTGCATGTTCTTGCATGTATTTTTTGTAGATTGCTACTCTTGGGTCCTGGATTTCTAGTTCTGTATTTTCTTTGATATGGGGTTGCAGTTGTTCTTTTTTTTTCCTCTATTCTTGCATCTGTTCTTGAGATTTTGTTGGATTTGTGTCTATTAGGGAACGCATCTCAGGGGCCTTTCCATTTCTTATTTGAATATATTTTCTTTTCTCTTTCTCTATTCCTTTATTCCTCTGAGGTAGTTCATTTTGATGAGGGTGTATTGTTCCTTCGTTATCTGAGTTTCCTCTTGTCGAGCAGAAGGCCGAGCTGGAGGCAAAATTTCTGAAAAATGAGTCCTGTTATGGAGGCCTACTAGTGACCATGTCCTTGAAGGAATGGGTGCCAAGGTTCTGAAGCAGTTCCACCATGATGGCCAGGGGACAATGTGACCTTGATTAGCCACACCAGGGGAGGCCGCGAAGAGTGTGCACACAAATTAGGTCACCCTCATTGCAGATGCCTCATCATTTCTAGCTCAATTTTCTTTCTGTTCCTCACCCTTTTGTACTTGTTATTATGTGGCCTTAATAGTTTTTATCTCATTGTTATTTACATGGTTTAATGTTGGTTATATGACTGGTTATTGTCATAGTTATTTCATGTATTTACTTGTAAATGAAAGGATAATGGATGTAATACCTAATTGATGTAAAAGAAAATAAAGGAAGAGGGTGGTGATCCTTCTTGTTAAGTCTCATATGAGTTATCAATCATTTATGTTATGTCTTGTATTCATTTCCTATAGATTGCATTGATGCCAACTGTTTGACATAATTTCAGTCTCGGTTGGGGATGGTCAGGTCTAGTCCTGGAGTTAGATTTGATTTGTAAGTCTTTTCATCATGTAATGTATGGATTTTGAAAGCTACATGGATTTTTGGGCAGTGACCTAGATTCTGGGCTTGAAAAGTGGCACAAATATCGGGGTCGCAAGTATAGGTTTGAGGAGAAAAGTCCCTAGATGCACGCATGCCTTGTTGTGCAAGTTTTTGGAGCCTCCCAAATGAACCCTTGTCCATATCAAGGGAGCATCTATGGGTTTAATCGTATAAAATTCACTGGGACCCAGGGGGATGGTTGGGGGAATGACTAGGATGAATTATGGGAGTACTGTAGCAGGTGAAAATGGTATGGTATGGTGTGTTTCCATCGGTTCCACCTCCTTAACTGACACATAGGGATTCAAATCATGTCATAATAACTTCTCGTCGCATATTTACCCTGGTTGGTTGGTTACTTGGGTAGATGTGGGAGGAAGGTCATTCCAAAGTGGTATCAGAGCATGGTTGACCCCTCAAACTAGATGGGTTGTGTGTTGGTCATGCATTCACATTGATTGCATATGTGTTTCTTATGTTGTAAGATGGTGTTCTTATTGCATTTGCAAGGTGTTGATCATGGTTGTAGTGAGGTCATGGGAATTTGATGGTGTTTTTGTGGAGTGTATCATCCTGAGTGTATGCTTGATTATGCATTGTTATGCACGTTAGTATTCACATGTGGTCAACTGTACATTGGTGTGATTGTTGTTGTTATGCATGTGGTCATGGTATGTGTAGTTGATATGGTCATGCATTGATGACTTGACTCTAGCTAGAATGATGGTTATATGGTTATGTTTTATATTTCTATATGTTGCCATGATTATGTTTTGTAGGTTTTAACCCTATACATAAATTACCTGCATACGAATTCTAAAAACAAAAAATAAAAAAAATGGTGAGAGCATAAAAATAAAACAAATATACACAAAGGTTTTCCCCTGGATACCAAAATTAGGACTACCAGATTGATTTTTCATTATATTCCTTTCAATGAAAAATCAATCTGGTAGTCCTAGTTTTGGGATCCAAGGGAAAACCTTTGTGTATATTTGTTTCATAAACCCCAATCCATAAACCCTGTATTAGAACATAACTGTAGTTCTCTTGACTGGATCTATAAAATACCATGGGAAGAAAACTGTCATGCCTAAAACCATGTGTAAAAACCATGCACAAAACCATACGCAGGTTTGACCACCTAATATAGGGTCCAAAAAACAATTTCCCCAGGGTGCTACCACAGACCTCATAGAGGGATGCTGACCTCCTCAAACCCCTCGACAGAGGGGGTATTTGCCCCCCCAATGACCCCCTCCCTTCGCTGCGCCTGACACAACGAAGGGGGGGTTGGCCGCCCCCTTCTAACCCCCACAAAAAAGGGGGGTTGGGCTGGAAAGAATATAACACACACCCAACATGTTTTACATGTATTACGCTGATTTGTTGATCCTGCAGATGAGGTATCCTCTCTAAATTATGCTAAGGTACGTTGGTTCATTGTGATTTAGTTTAGCTGACATGATATACCTTGCAAGAATAATATCAAGATGACTAGCAAGATGGTAGACTACAATTCCCGAGACCCCCCCTATGGATAAGATGAGTAAAGTGGTGTCAGGAACTCTTCTGATTTGGTAGACACACTGATAATATTAAAGGTAGAAATAAGGAGTTGTAAGTTAGACAATGACAAAATCATACATACCCATGAGAAACAAGCAGAGTTAAATACAGTGATACTTCAGAGTTTGTTAGAATTTCAGTGACAGGGACCATTTTGGATGACCCATGAGCAGGAGGAAAAATGTAATGGAGAATATGGAAATAGGTTTCATGGTGAGTACAAATCAGATAGAGAGGACATGATCAAAGATAGTAGGTACTTGGAAACTCTGGATAGGAGGGGTGATATACACATGTACTATTCTAGTTTAGGCTCAAATAGGAATTATAATCATCATCGTTATCATCCTTACAGGGGGCATGACAAGGGATATTTTCTAGGTGATTTTAAGAAAGAAAAGACACCTACATTTGATGGACATATGAAGAAATTGTAGGATGAAAGGCATGGTTGCTTTGTGTAAGGAATTTCTTCAGGTTGCATGATTATTCATAGAAAATGAAAGCAAAGATAACCACTTTCAATATTAAAGGGAAAGAAAATATATGGTAGGAGGATGTGAATAATGTTAAAGGTATTTGAGAGGATAAATTTACTTGGAATGAGTTTGAGAGGTTTTTCAAGAAGAAGTATTTTTTAGAAAGATACTATGATGATAGAGCTAAGGAGTTTTATGAGTTGCATATGGGTTCCATGATAGATGATGAGTATACTAGCATGTTCTTGGAGCTGTTTAGATATGCGCCTTAACTCAAGGAGGAGAATGCCAAGGTTAAAAGATTCATCAGTGGATTACCAGTAGTATACAGAGACCACATTTGAGTTCGATGCACTTAGATCGTTAGAGGAGGCCATTTGAAAGTTGAAACATTGTTATGAGCAATTGAAGCGCAAAGTTGAGCCTAAGAATCACTCAAACGAAAATGAGAAGGTTAAAGGAAAATGGACACAAAAGTGGGGAAGACCTCAAGATAAAAGTGAGAAACATGTGCTCCCTTACAAGAAGTTTAATATAGTTGAGAAGGGACATGGAGAGCAATAGATTAGAGGTGATGGTAGAACACCGTTGCAGTGTTGGATATGTGGCAAGGATCATCGTAAGAGAGATTGTCCGCAGTATCAAGATGGTAGACCCCATATCTATAGTGCTCAGGAGGTGCATATAGTTGGGGATGTTGGTCATAACATTCCTCGGATTGATACTGTTGTAGACAACAAGGATGCATATCATCAAGAATCTATCATCAATATGGATGCTAAGCTTTGTGATCAAGTTGTTTCTATTTTGATTGATCTTGGATCTAATTATAGTGATATTAATCCCGACCTAGTGGATAAGTGTGGTTTGAGAAAATAAGTGCATGCAGAATCTTGGTTGGTACAGTTGGCTACAGGCACAAAGAAGAGATTTCACCTTTTGGTTAGAGCTTGCGCATTTGAGTTAAATGGTATGCCTACAACAACACATTTGAATGTACTGCCGTTGGGATCGTACAACATGATTTTGGGTATGGATTGTGTAGTATACCTGGGGGGATATTATGGGGTACAAAGGGAGGTACCCAAGGGAATAATGTAATAATGTGATAGGCCATAGTTAATAAATAAATTGGTTAACCAACATCATGTAAGGGACCACAAGTAGTTAACAATAATGTGATAAGCCCATTGTCTTATATATATGGTATTGAGAGACCCATGGTATTGTATGTATAAAGCCTATATAGAGGCTAGAGACTCCCTATGGAGAGATGTGAAGGATTATTGTATTGGAAAACATATGGCTTATGGAGTGTTCTCCTTCCTTAAGGGGTGATTGTATGGTGTTACCCTACTTGAAGGGTTTTGATTAATAAAGAGAAGCATTTTTGTATTCAGATCTTGTTATTTATGGGCATATTTCTATTTTTATATATTTTTAGGTCAGATCTATTATAGGTGGTAGGATTCATACATACAATACCATGGGTCTCTCAATACCATATATCTAATACAATGGGCTTATCACATTATTGTTAATTACTTGTGGTCCATTACATGATGCGGGTTAACCACTTTATTTATTAACTATGGCCTATCACATTATTACATTATTCCCTTGGGTACCTCCCTCTATACCCCATAATATCCCCCCTAGGTATACTACAAATACCTTCTTCCATATGCCCCATTAGTTTCATCCTCATGCCCATGGCTGATCCAAAATGGTCCCTGTCACTGCAATTTTGACAAACTCTTAAGAAGGATAGCATTAACCTCTTCTTTCTTCTCTTGTGCCTATATGATCAAGTCATTATCTACCTTACAACTCCTTATATCTTCCTTTAAATTGCTCAATGTAATTGCCAAATCAAAAGGATTCCCAAAACCATGCTGCTCTTCAGATTCATAGGGAGAGTCCTTGTAGTCAACCATCTTGCTAGCCAATTGATATTTCTTCCTGTAATGCATAATATTTTAGAAAAACAAAATCACAGTAAATCAATGCACCTTAGTATAGCTTGGGGAGGATACCTTCTCTACCAGATTACCAAATCAACATGATACATGTATAAAATAATCATCACAACATATAGACATAAGCAAATAAATATATCAACACATAAACATCACTCTACTTAGGGTCCGTTCATCCATGCAAGGCCATATAAACAATGCATGATATGACCTCATGCATGACAACCACCATTAATCCATTGTACACATTTCCAAATGCAACCAACAGTATGCATAAGCAATGCCTAATCAACTACACATACACATAAACACATGTAGTCGAACATAAGCAATGAGTTATTGTAATCAACCTACAAGATTGATACATGTAGTCAAAGTATTCAAGAATTTAACCTAGCCTACAAGGATCTAAGTAGGTGACATAAAATCAACATGTAAGTGACACATAACCATATGAAACCAACCACATACTTATGACAATTACATTTAACGAAATACATATCAAATTCTCCTTGATAACCATACTGCAACCATAGTCAATCATCAAACAAATGCAACAAGCACATGAAGTGCAAGTGTAAGAGGCACACATGCAACTAACATGCATGCATGACCAACGCACACCAGCCATCTAGTCCGAGAGTTGAAGTGCTCCAATACGACATTTAGGAACAACCTAGTCCCACATCCACCCAAGTAACCATGCCTGCCGGGGTAAATATGACATGAGAGGATACTGTGATCTTATTCGATCTCCTATGTGACATTAAGGAAGTGGAATCGATGAAACATCACACACAATCATCCAACATCATCAAAAAAACCCTCAAGAGACAATTCAACCACTCAGATAGCCTATCCCTGGGTCTCACCGTTGTTCTAGATCTCTTACGCCATAGTCGCTCTCATGTTATGGGAAAGGGAGCGACCAAAAACCCAAAGTCACTCGCACATGCTTGCCTTCCAGCGACCAGAGACAAAAGTTGTTAGTTCTATGCCAGCGACCTCGGTCACTGCCCATAATGGTATGATAGTTTAGAATCAGTAAAAATACAGGGAAACAATGATGTAAAAGTGATAAGCTGAAAAATACCATAACCAAACCCCTACCAGGCATGGCATGCATTTCTCCAAACATATCATCAACATGTAACCTACAAGTGTAAAGAACAAAATTAAGTGTAGGGACCTCATACTTATCTGGGAATTGTTATGAACCATTGTTTCCTCATGTCATTTGCTGTATTATCATCTATTAGTTCATAGACACATTATCCATTCCTATACAAGTAAGAACATGCTAAGAGCCATACATAGCTGCTGTCATAAAATATACATATAACTAACATAATAGGAACAAAAATACCATAAACATATTAGCCATCAAAATCCACTTATAAAATAGTACATTTCCACATGAAAATCAAGGGAATGAATTTCTCATTAATGAAACAATAAACCAATGGAGATGGGACTACCACGTTATACCCAACCATAGATTGGTTGAGCCAAGTATCTCTTCATCCAATCACCCCCGTTCCATATTCCAAGCATGAATGTGGGACTCATAGAACACATCAAAAACACCGATCAACATGGATTCCACTGGAGTTCTCCACCTAGATCGTGAGGTATTTGAGTTCCTCCTAGTCTCTCAGGATTTACCATGCATCCACAGTCCGATCTAGGGATCATTAGGCCCTACACCAAGACATACTCTCCAGGATTTAGCATGCATCCCATCTTGAGATCACTAGGGCTAATGAAGAGAAAACACACCTCTTGGATTTCTCGTGTATCTCGCTATTCACCGACAAGGATTCCTAGGCCCACCGAGGCACACAATATGGATTTACCATAACCCACTTTCCGGTTCAGGAGTTACTACGCCAGTGGCTTCGTTATCCTCAATTTATTTTAGGGACCACTCAGGCCATGTGTTCATCAATTCAAAGATCTACCCCACTCATCTTCGAATCCAATCTAGCCATCTCACATAAACCATATGAGGGAACCCATCTCATCAAAGTTATCAGGAAATGACAAGGTTAGGCTGAAAATACTGTCACACCTAGAAAAACCCATGCCATGGTAGAAAAGAACCACATGCAATCCCATGCATGCAAAATCTAGCAAGGAAAATACACATGCAATTCGTTACCTACAATGAAGCTTGCTATAGCTGCTTGATCCTTCCTTTCCCTTCTTGATCTTTGCTTCCTCTTGCCTTCTTTTCCTTTCTTGCTTCGATGCCAAAGTGCTGCAAGAAAAACTCTAATTGTCCAAGAGTATGAGAGAGAGAGAGAGAATAATGGGAGAGCTCCAACGTTGAACCAACAAAAGCCATGAACTGGTCCTTAGAAGCCCTTTTATGAGTGAGGCTTCTATTTTCTTCATTTTCTATTATTTTCCTTCATTTTTCTCCTCACATGCAACCTGTGACCTTTCACCTCCTTTTCGCCTAATTTCCTTTATTTTCATAAATAATTATGCCAAAAATGCCGATTTTCCTTTCCAAAGCCTTAGCCATTAAATTTTCCAATTTCCTTAGCCATAAACAACCAAATGAACACACCCTAGGATATGTGGCCCAACATTCAGATAGGAATACATGTCCCATCAACCATGGTTATTATTTTTAATTTTTATTGCATGGAATTTTCACCAAGGATATTACAATCATCGAGGTTATATGGAAGGTGGTGCACCTCTATTATGCATGTGGCTTGGTTATTGTGGAAATTTGTTGGATGATGCTTGAGCTCAGATAGCAATGTGAACCTCTATGTTTGACATCTTTCCTTGGACTAGGGGTGCTTCCGCCGCCGGTGCCCCCTCCCAATGTCATGGTAACTGAATTGGTTGCTTTCTTTTATTGTGTGTGGCCTCAAGCTTCTCTCAGAGGGATAAGGGTTTGGTGCATAGTAATTGGATCAAACCTATGAGATTTGTTGTGGGTGGCTGTGTATTCAAGCTTTTATCTCTCATCTATATCTCAGGGTAGTAGGTTTCCTCTTTTGAACGACACTCCCATGGGGTTCTACATTTGTAAAGGTCTCCCGTGGTGGTGGGGTGTCTTCTCTCAGGGATTATGAGCAGTGTTTTGTCTACGAGGGGTTGGAATCTGCGAGTTGGTGATTAAATGTTTAACCATTGGACTGGGTCTTGGTGTCTGGCAGTTTCCTTGGTTGGACTGGTTAATGCTTTTATGGCATGTTTGGGGATTTTCTCTGTAGTCATAATTCAAGTGTGGGTTAGTATTTTCTTGCTCATTCCTCCTTTTCCCGGTGCCATTGGCCTTGCTACGATGCATTCATAGCTGGGCAATGCTCATTCCCTCCCCCTGACTAAGAAAATTTCTACCAGTCCAGGTGGTCGAGGATATCACTTGTAAGTGGAAATGGCGGGATAGGTATCTCCATGCTCTAGTGGGGTGGTTACATTGTTGGCAAAGGAGGTCGAGTGGCTTCCGGGACTCGTGGTGGTCATGGTGGTTCATTGGTTGTGTAGAAATTTTATGAATAATATGACACTTATTCAACCGAGATTATCCTGATTATACATTATTGCAGAATACATGCATAATACATAATCTCATCTACGTTGATCATCAATGTTGTAGAAGCAGAAACAATTGCATGCGAAGATAGAAGCATCAATCACACATAACACAATATTTTCATGGGGAAAGCATCTCGCTAAAAACCACAAACTATCTTTGTATTATATTGATTTAGATAATGTAACAGTACACAGTACAATACTAGCTCCACTGCTACACACAATACAACATAGATCTGAAACAATCGCTGGCTCAAATCACCTCCACTGCTTGCCTGCCTCCACTGCACAATCCTGCATAGAGAATACTAAGAATGGCTGATCCATTCACGTGTTTCCCTTGTGTAACACTACGAAATCCTCATTGGCAACTCAATCCCACTGATTGTGCAAATCACATGCACAACTATAGTCACAACTGACAG
>APFE030141386.1:0-22462 GCA_000404065.3 Pinus taeda | reverse complement strand
TTTTACACCTTTGAAAGATCTAGTTTAAGTCATGTAAATGATTAGACCTCTTCTTGGAAAACACAGTTATGTCATCTAGGTAGATGACTAGTGTTCGATTTATCAATCCCCTAAAAGCAGTATCCATAGCTCTTTGGAAAGTCGCTCCTGCATTTATAAGTCCAAAAGGCATCTTCTGATACGCATATGTCCCCCATTTTGTTTGAAATGTAGTCTTAAGCTGGTCATCAGGATGAACCAAGATCTGGTTATATCCTGAAAAACCGTCTAGAAAGGACATCAATTCAGAACCTGCTACTGATTGGAGTATTTAATCCATAGTGGGCAGTGGGAAATTGTCTTTTAAACTTGCTCTGTTTAGATTCTTGAAATCAATACAAATTCGAATGTCGCCATTCTTTTTCCTGACAGGCACCATGTTAGAGACCCAATTGGAATGTCGGACTGGAAAGATAATCTTGGCTTTAAGGAGTTTGTTAAACTCCGACTTAATCTGGCTTTCGAAATTTGGATGTATTTTCCTTAACTTTTGCTGAATGGGTTTTTGATCGAGAAGCATTGGAATTGTATGCTGGATAATCGAGGTATCATAAGTCTTTAAGTCATCATATTTCCAAGCAAAAATGTGTTTATTATTTCTTAATAGTTTAACAAATGCTTCTTTCTCTTCTACAGTAAGCCCTAATCCTAAATTGACATTCTGAGGAGCTTGCTCAGTACCCAAATTAACCAATTCAAACCTTAGGGTAGAGCTTCGGATCTTTGTATTAGTTATAGGTTTAAACCTGTCTTTTATATCATAAAGATCTTCAAGTTTTACCACAGGCTTAGGAATTGCATTTTCTTGAGGGGTTTCCTTTATTTGGGAGTCATGCTCATCTTCTTCAATGATTTGGTTATCATAAGACTTTTCAGAAGTCAAGAATTGTAGAATATCATTGTCATGATTAAATACTCTCCAATTAGTGATGTTGTCAGGAATTGAAGGCCTGAAAATCAATTCTACAGAAAACCTATCGGGGCTATAGTCTTCTGAAGGTAGGAGTCTAGAGGGTACATTGGCTAGTAAGTCGGCAGCTGAGTTCTGGGACCTAGGGATGGAGGAAATGTTAAATGCTAGGAAATGAGATGTAAGGTCTTGCACAAGCGATTGGTAATGCTTAAGATGATTGGAAAGGCAATGAATTGCATTTCTAACCTGCTTAACGATAATTTCTGAATCGCCGAATACTTTTAGATATTGCACTTTGAGGCCAATTGCTTTATATAAACCCTGAACTAGGGCTTCATATTCGGCTGTGTTGTTAGTGCATTCAAATTCTAACCTGCAAGAAAGCATTGTCTTTTCTCCATGTGGGCTAACCAAGATGCATCCTGCTCCTGAGCCTTCGAAAGACTTGGAGCCATCAAAATACAAAGACCAAAATAAAGGAGTATTAACATGCATATTTACAGTTTTCTCATAATCATTAAAACACCTAGACTTATCTGCTTGTGAAAAATTTTCAATTTGAGATGTAAAATGATTAACTAAGAAAGGGGAGGGTTGGGCAACAAAGTTGCCAAAGAATGATTCTGATGAATAGTTGCCCAAAATGTTGTTGTTGAAAGCCACAGGATGATTTTCCTGTTCAAAGTCGGTGACTGTATGGGTCATATGTTTTTCTCGATCTATCTGTATTTGATTTGGATTACCTTTATAAGGAAGCCACATGTGTGACCAATCAGTAGAAATGTACCCATGTAATTTTTCGGACCAGTCTCTACTCAAAATCAAACCGTGAAACTAAGGTATATCGGCTATAAGAATGTCAATCCTTTGTACTATTTTGGGATCAGTCGATAACCTGATAGTTACAGAATTGATTTCTCCAACAACCTGTACTTTAGTCCTGTCTAATTGAACAATATGGATAGCAGACTTCTGGGGTTCTATGTTCAATTTGGAGCAAACTGAAGCTGGCATTATGTTAGAAGATGCCCCTGAGTCAATTAAACAGTTGTGTAGGTTTCTGTTGTAGATTTCATAAGTTAGGAGAAATGGTGGAGTATGAGAGCTTGACCTGTCGCCTATTAAGACTGAATCTGTAGCTTCAACCATACCTGGAGGGGGTTGGCCTGAATTATTAGCAGCTTTTGAACTAGGAAGGGGAGTAGAGGGAACAGCATTCAATTCTTTAAGAAGTAACTTTTGTTGATGCTTTAGCTTGCTAAGCTCAAACATAGTTATGTTGGCTTTGGTCTTTTTCATGTCATCAACAATGTTATATTCCATTGAATCGGATACCACTAACGTTTTAGAAGTTGAAGGGGAAGTAGAAGTTGAGGGCTGGTTTTGAGGGACTGCTGCAGGTGGTTTCTTTGGAGGTACTTTTTCCTTTGTTGTAGTAGCACCTGCGCTTCTTTTCTTTGAAGTTGCCTGTATAGGTTCATAAGTACTTTTACTCCTGGTGGTGACTGGGAAGGCTTCTTCTTCATTATCAGTATCAGGATCGGGGAGTATGAAATCCCACATTCCATGGCACTCAGCTACTTCTTCTTCATCATCAATTGGTGGAGTTGCTTCTTCTTCTTCTTCTTCCTAGTCTGAATCAGCATTAGATATGACATTAGGTGGCTTTGTTTCCGTTTTCTTGTAGGTCCTAAAAGGTCTTTTGTTTGAGGTTTCGGCCACCTGTTTCTTTATGTCAATCATTTCGTTGGATAATGTTTTCAAGACCTTTTGCAATCCTTCCATGTCATATGGGTCTTTTGGGCTTTTCTTCTTGGAGTCTTCTTTAAAAGAAACTTTTTTAGCTTTTCTGTCTTCCAAGGCAGCTTTCTTTTCTAAGGAATTGATGCGCTTTTCCACATCAAGTGCTTCTTTCATGTTTTCTGCTAAGGTAGGTTTCCCAGCCCGATCTACGAAAATGGCTATGTTGGCAGGTAGGGCAGTGATATACCATTCGCTTCGTATTTGTTCACTTGGTTTGGAAGCTGTAGGGATTTTGTTGAGGAGTTTATTGAAGCGAGCATTAAATTCCTTTATGGGTTCCCTATGTTCTATTCTCAGGTTGGAGAGATCGTTTATTAAAGTTGCTAAAGACCTATCATCTCCATACTTAGTAAGAAACTGCTCTTGGCATGTATCCCAACTGGTAATTGAACCAGAGGGTAGGGAGAAATACCAGGATCCTGCTGATCCTTGCAAAGTATAAGGGAAAAGTCTGACAACAACATCTTCTTGTGTTACCCCTTTTAAGTTGACCGACAGCATGAAATTATTAATGTGTTCTTTGGCCTGAGTTCCATCATCTGGGTTAAATTTAGGAAGCCACTTTTCAGGTGCATCTGGTAAAGGATGCAATGGCGCGGGCATATTGACCGCGCCGGGTCTGGTCCATGGATCTACCATTGTAATAGTACTGGTGGTTGATACTACTATTGGGATTCCAGATGTATGAGAAGCAGATGATACTGAAGGGTGAGCAGATTGAGATGTTGAGGCTTCCATTCCCTGGTGGACAACAATATGTAATGGAGGAGTGGGTGGTTGACTTTGTAGATGAGGAGATGAAACGGATGATGTGGAAGAAAGTTCTTCACTATCAGACCCTTTGGTATGTTTCTTGGCCCTTTTCCTTTCGGGTAAAGGGAACTCGATGGGTTCGATACCAAGCTTTTCGCTTTGGAGTCTGGTAAGTGGATGAGATATATTGAACTGCAAAGTCGCACTGCTTTGTGATACTTCAGATTTTTGTGGCGAAATCGAGAAGGTCTGAAGTTTATGGATAAGAGACTGGACTTCAGGGGATTCAAGACTCAATTGTTCTGAAGTATGATGGGTGTGAGCAGTGGTAGTTGATTCCTGTTCTTCTTGATTATGTGTTGGAGAACCAGCATGCGATCGAGAATAACTAGGAGATTTGGAGGGAGAATTACTCTTAGAATGGCTTGCAGGTTTGGGTTTGTTTGCCATTCACAGTCAGGGCCCTCCTTCTAGCGCCAAAAATGTTGATGCCTCGAAAATCGCTACACCAACATTGGGGAAACCACCCGGTCCGGACCTTAGTACAGCTCCTTTTCCGTTTGCGATAGTGGCTCCGACTGGGGATAATGGGACCAGTTTCCCAGAAATAGATAAAATGGGATGAGTGAATGTTTTATAAGTAACACTAGTGATAGGTGAAAGACTGATACTATTGAAAAAATATAAATAAATGAAACTATCCCGGGAATCTATAGAGCTCTAAAGCGTAGCTTTTGATGCTCTATATCTCAAAGATAAACATATAGATGACTGTATCCTTAAGACATAGATATTGCATTATTTAGGATTGTTGTGCTTAAATAGTTAAGCGCAAGGATTTAAAGCGATATTACTACACTTTACACATTTTATATCATCATCGTATACATGATTGATAGTAAAAGCATATCATATAAACACCCAATAGTGGAATGAACCAGATTTGTTGTTATAGCGCATGCATACAATCAATGATAGCAAGATAATTACATAATAATTCACATACAGAAAATGACTTCAGACAAAGATAGAAGTACCATTTGAGCTGCAGGCCAATCTCAGATATCAATCGCTATGCGTGGCTTTTCCCTCAACGCATAAACATTCCTCAATCAATGACAGTAGTGCACAATTGAATCAAGAAATCTCTCCATTAAAGTAAAAGCGACTGGTCGAGTTTCATAAAAGAATAAAGGCTGAAGCACAATAGTGCAAACTTCAGTCTGTTAAGTCTTATTACAAAATTTTACGACCCTTTCTAAATACATGAAAGGGTCTATAAATACTATGCTAATCTAAATATCTATAAAACAGAAATGCTAACTAAGCTGATGTCAATAACTTCTTGTTGCTATTTCTGTTGGCGATCTGAGGAGCTGGAGGGTGATTCATTCTGTCGGCTGCTTTCCTTTGATCTGAGTTGATTGATGGCAAGCATTGGCTCAATTTCAGGAGGTTTGTTGAGCCGCGAACTGAGCTGGGCAGCGTAGGTGGCGTCTTGGATGTCGGGGATCATACATTGAACGGCATCGGTTAAGCATTTGAGGGCGGCTCTTTGTTCATGAGGCTTGATTAGGAAATGCCAATATGTTTCTATGCTTAAACTGTTAACCCCGACGATTAACCTTCCTCTGCTTTCTAACTCTGGATAACACGTTTGTTCCAATGTATTTGCTGTAGTTACCTTTCCGGGTGTACACTGGGAAACGATGTTTGCTATGTAGAGTGTATCATTGACTAGGTCAATCAAATTGCTAGAAGTCAATCTACACCTTGAAGCTGCCCTTTCTGCCTTCAACACCTGTGTGTGCCACTCTGTGAATAGTATGTCCTTATGAACCTCAAGTATTCTTGGCAAATTGGAGTCTTTCCCCGACTTCGAATCTTGCCATTCGAGGTAGGCTGTAATAGCTTCATCGGCTTGATTCAAGTCATCTCTTGCCTTTTCTACCTGCTCATTTACAGCTGTAGTTAATTCGCAGAGTGGTTCCGCTTGAGAGAGGTATTGAGCCAAGAGTTTAACTTGTGCTATAAGTGCATCGTTGATTAACATCGCTTCTTTTCTGAATTCCATTATCTGCGAATCTCCTTTGATATTCTCTAACTGTGCTGTAATTTGAGCGATATGCTCATCCTTGGTTTTTAACAATTTCTCATTCACTGCTTTTAATTGCTCCAAAGCCTCTGTCAACTCATTTTGTTTTAGGATTGCTACTTGATTAATGTTATGTTTCTCCTCCTCCCATTGCTTAGCCAATTGGCTATTTATTTGCTGTTGCTCTGCCAACTATTCGCCTGCTCGCGCTGTCCTCTGTTGTTATTCTGCTAATTGTTCTTCAGCTCGTATTGCCCTCTGTTTAACATCCGCTAATTCTGTTTGCAACGTGGAGATCTCCTGGTCTTTAGTCTTTAATAGAAGACTTACCTCCGATGCCTTTTCGATAGTTGCAGCTGAATAAGCTCCAGCGTACTGTGACAATTTGGTTCGATCATCGGAGGGATCCAGTTTCTCCTTCCACACTACATTGCCCATGACTGTTTGTTCTGGAAAGATGGAAGGTTGATCAAGCCTTTGTCTCTTTCTCGATCGCTTTACCACGGCTCTGTGCTTTGGGCTGTAGAAGACATTCAATGGAGGAATATCTTCTACTTGGAGAGTGATTTGGTCGCTAGGACCCTTTGGAATTATTTCTACATCCTTAGTTTTAGGTGGGCCGTTGGTTCCACTCAAAGCCTGAGATGAGGTATCATCCTGTACACTACTGCTTTTAGGAGTATCAGTATTCTGTGAGTCTTTTCCTCCATCGATAATGGTATTGAAACGCTGCCATTCCTTTTGCAGTTCAGGGTCTGTGACGGCACCCTTGTTAGTATCGGTGGTGGTTTGTTTAGACTGGGACTCCTTTAGCAGTTGTTCTTGTTTTTCCTTCTCTCGCTGCTCCTGTTCCTTCTGCCGCATCTCTGCCTGCTCCCTTTGCTGGTTGTCCTCGTGCTCTTTGCACTGCCTATCTTCCTCTTCTTTCTTTGAGCGCTCTTCTTGCTCTTTCCTTAAGCGCTCCTCCTGCTCTTTCCTTAAGCGCTCTTGTTGTTCTTTTCTTAAGCGCGCTTGTTGTTCTTTCTTCAGCTTCTCTTCTCGATCTTTCTTTTGTTGCTCCTCCTGCTCTTTATTATTAGTCTTTGCTGTATCAGGAGGTTCCTTTGTCTGTTGTTGGCCAGGCTCGCTTGATGATGTTGCTTTGGTTGGGATTAATAAATCTAGAGGAAGAGTTTGCAACCTCTCCTCCCTAAGTTTATTAAACTCAACTAAATTTTCATCATTGTATCGCATCTTAGCGAGCTGTTTGGCTTGAAATATCGATTCGGATGCAGAGAAAACATCATCGAACATATCTTCCTTATGATCAAATGTCGCTAATTTGGCATGTTCCAAAGCGGCCTCTGCAGTTCGCTTTGGGTCAAACGCTCTGTTTGGAATTGTGGCAAGATTTAAAGCTTGCATCTTCTTGGCCTCCTTTTCCACATGTTTTAAATCATGCAGGGTGAAGACTCCACATCTGAAGGGAAAAGTAGGCCAACCCCTTTTCTTCTCCTTTTTGAGAGTCTGTGTGGTGCTCTCAGCTGAAATTTGGTAGGCAATTTCCCTTGCTAGCAGTTTGTCAGGGACATATAAGGGGAGGACATGAGGATTGGCTTGGCTGCCAAATACTCTAACATAAGTAAAATACTCTTCGCCAAACCAACTACCCACTGCTGGCAAGTCAAAAGAGGCTAGGTAGGAGATCCTAGGAATAGGCTTATCAAAAATTGCATAATAAACAGGAACCATGAAACCATTACAAATCTGATATGTGTGGCTTTTATGGGATGACTTCCACATCTTGCGATGGTAAATATGAATGGGCGAGGGGTCCTGTGCGGTCCACCTCCAACCAAGAATAGGGAATTCAGAATTAAAACACAAGGTATCCAAGATATATGCATTGTAGTAGAAGGGGGGAATTTTCCTCTCAGTGACTCTAGTTTTGTTCCTAAAGTCACTAACAGCTAATGCTAACTTATCCGAAAGGATAGTAGCCCAATCCATAATTCAACTGTTCACTGCCGCCTCCATGAGAGGAACCATTTCAATGGTAAAAATGGCAGAGTCGTGCAATCCCCACAATCTACACATCATTATACCGGCGTAGCAATAAGGAGAACACAGAGAATCGACTGAGTACTTACCGGAGGATTCATGCTTGTGCTTATTTGGATTCTGCCTCCAGTCCTTGATAGGTTCGGACTCAATCTCGTTCTCACTTGCGAATTTCTCCAAAAATGCGCTATTATATATCTTCTCTGGCTTAGGTAAATGATACATTTGCCTCAGATCTTCTGGCTTAAAGGACCCAAAAATCCTCCCGTCCTTTGCGATGAAAGTTCGGTCTGTGATGGGGATTTCTTCAATTGCCCATTTCACGACATCGGTGTATGGGAGCATTTGTTCCCTTGCCGCTATCCTATGGAGGAAGGAATCAGCCAAATCCTTGAGAGTGCACTCTGATTTCTTCAATGAATCAGCGGTAGCCTCTTCTACCATCTGCGTTGGTTTCTTGGCCTCTAACAAGTCATAAGTTCCTTGCCAAGTTGTTCTGGCAAGGCCTGCGCATGTTGTGTCAGATATCAGGCCCTTCTTGCTGTTTACTACTGCTTGTGGTGCAGTAGGTGGATTGGAAACACCTGCAACTTTCTTTGATTTTTTACCCATCGTGCCCGAATCCTTTTGTAAAACTGTATTCTGCACAGAGAGGCGATTTTGGCGTAACACAGAGATAGCAGTAAAACTCACAGTTGATAGCAAAATGAAAAAGAGGAACGTTGATATACTTTGCTTTTGTAAAACGGCGCGGAGACGATCTATAGGCAGATCTTAGGACATGGATTCATTAAGTGACCGTATAGGGCCTGCCACCTTATAAATGCCCATTATACCAATATTTGGTTGAAAATCTCTTAAAGCATGCAATGGGCGTATTGGCGGCCGAGCGGGAGTGATTATGCCTTAATTATCATTAAATTGGGCTCTCCAATCACTTTAACGGCTTTTGTATTGAGAACCGTGCCTTATCGCATCGCATCGGGAGGGGGCGCATGACTAGCTGTAACAATGCTTTGAGTATTGCCGATCGCCGATTGCGATATCGTATCGGCGAAAGGCATATGCGCATTAAGGATGAAAAGAGGGGACCCGCCGATTGCCGATTGCGATATCGCATCGGCGAAAGGCATATGCGCGAAGTTTGTAAAAATAAGGGGGTGTGCCGATTGCCGATCGCCGATAGCTTATCGCATTGGGGCCTTGATGTGGGGCGCTTAAGTGGTGCACAAGGGGATTGGTGATTGCGATATCGCCGATAGCTTTATCGCATCGGGGGGAAGTCCTTTGGCCATTTGGTGCATCCTTCATGTTATTGTGATATGCGATCTTGCGATCGCTTTATCGCAATAGCCACATATTTGCTTTATTTCCGCTTTTGAATAGATATTGCTTTTAAAGGGTTTATTCCTAAAGCGCTCCTTTGATTATCGGACTTTTAAAAAGTCAAAGCTTTGATATCAATTTTATTTTTAAAGGGACCTATTTCATATTTTAATGTTTTTTGTGAATAAAAATAATATGAAATGGGGGGTTGTTTGCAAAGCACAACAATTGGTGATTCACTGGAAGAACCAGTGATCTCTGGGAAAATCAAAAATACTTTAAAACTTTTTTTACAATAGAGTTCCAATTATAAAAGAAAATTCTGATATAACTAGGTATATATGCATTCTGACTATCATAGAAGTAATTTTGCTAACTTCCTCCTTTTGCTAATTTGAAATTGATACATTTTAAGTTTCAAGTAGGCCTCTGTCGGTTTATTAATGGTAAAAATAGAAAAATCTCCTCAAATCAGCTTTTATAGTAAACTCGCCTGTCACAGGTAGAGCCTCTGCTGCCAGCAAACGTTTATAGTCTCGACAGGGATACCTTTTTAACCATGTAATTGTCCATTGTCCCATCCAATTAAGAGTATGATTATCAGAATGAATTCAAGACATACTTTCATATTTTGTTCATCTTTCTCTTTTCTGTCATTGACAGGATAAAAAGCCATTGTCCTGATTTGGTGGCCAGCTATTGACAATGCCACTCACTGGTAGTAGTTTAGCTGAACAAGCTAGCTCGTGATGAGACTCCTTGTCTTGAAATTTCAAGACATTACCCTGTTTTGGTAGGCAGTATTGGTAATGTCAGTTTAAGCTATTTCCCTATGAACATGGTAAGAAGGCTTGTAATAAGACCTCTTATATTTAACATCTTTATATTTTAGAATTACACTCTGAAAAATCATCATCTTTAATGAATGGGGTGGACAATCACTTCTTTGAGAATTGATGGATGACAGGTTAAGAGTTGAAGATGCTGATATTGAACTGACCTCCATTTCTAATATCAATAACCTTTTGGGGCCAACTTGAAAACAGAAAATAACTCCCATTACTCTTATGCTCTAAGGAGGAATTGATCAAACTTAATTTGTGATTTCAGAATACAATGATACCTAATTTCCCAAAATTGTTTCTTTCGATTGAAAGTTCTATTACTTGAAAGAAAATATTCATGATATTTCTATGAGACAACTTTTTCAAATATAGTGAAAGGTCAATGGAATATGCCTTTAAACTTTATTTCCGAAAACCTACAAACTAAGAAAAAATTCTATAGAAACAAAAAGGGAGAAGGGGTCACCTTCTCAATTGAAGAATTTTTTTAGGATAAGGCCATTTACAGGGAGAGACTCCCTCAAACCTGTTAAGTCTTGTAATAGAAAAGTTGAATGGCCTATTTTCTCACAAATCTGAAATGGTCAAAGCCACAACTTTTGGAACTTGGTGTGTTTGCCCTTGTCCTCATGGGCTTTATCCCATTTCAGAACTAAATCGCCAACTTGGAATTGTTTTGACCCTGATGAAGCTGAATCAAAAGTTGCTTTGATGATTTGCTGATGCTTGGCATGGGTATCCTTGGCCTTTTCTCTCTCTTCTTCTAGTTTTAGGATTTGATCATACCTGAGCTGAATAGAAGAGGAAGGAGCTTCTTCAATGAACTGTACTAGGGCTAAAGAGGGTAGGACAAGATTTGTAGGCAATATTGCTTCCTTTCCATATACAAGATTGAACGGAGAGGTTCCTATGGAAGCCTTCTGTGTTATCCTATCAGCCCATAATGCAAAGACTAAGGATTTATGCCAATTCCTATGGTTTTGTTCAATTGTTCGTTTAATAATTTTGATCAGATTCTTGTTAGTTGACTCTGCCAAACCATTACCCTGAGGATAGTAATTGGCAGAATACTTTAACTTAAATCCTCTTTTCATAGCAAAATCAATCATAGAATTGCCTGAGAAATAAGAAGCATTATCAAATACAAGAGCAGTTGCAACACCAAACCTGGTAATGATGAATTGGTCAATGAATTCAATGATTGCTTCAGAATTTGCCATCTTCAAAGGGACTGACTCAACCCACTTAGTGAAATAGTCGGTAGCAGTGAGAATGTACTTATGCTGCTTGGAAGAGGGTGGATTAATTTCCCCGATGATATCCAATCCCCATTGATCAAATGGTTGTTCAATGTTAACTGGTTGTAGAGGGAAAGCTGATTTTCGTTGTCTTCCACTAGCAGTTTGGCAGTTGAGGCATTTCCTTACATACTCATGGGTTTCTCTAAAAAGGGTTGGCCAATAGTATCCAGCATGAATAATCTTGTGAGCTGTTGTGTCAGCTCCAAAATGTCCTCCTGCTGGTCCATCATGTAACTCCTGCAACACCTTTTGGGCTTCAGTTTTCTCAAGGCATCTCAGCAAAATAGAATCATAATTCTTCTTAAAGAGTACATTATCAATAATTGTAAAAGTTTTTTCTTTTAACCTGATGGCCCTTTTGCTTTTGTAAGATAAATGTGGAGGAGCATGACCATTCTTTAAATAAAATATCAAATCTGCATACTGAGATTCGGAATCAGTGACACTTATCTGATTGATTTCTTCAGTTGGACCAGTGTCTCTTGATTCGGGAATGTTGGAAGCTCCTGCCAATATCCTGCAAAAAACTTGGCCCCTAACAATCTTTGCTGGCCTAATTTCTAAGTCATATTCTTGAAGCGCTGTGACCCAATTCGCCCTTTTTTCACCCAGTTCTTTTTGTATTAATAGTTGCCTAACTGCTGGGAAAGGAACTATTACTTTCGTGTGGGTTTTGAGAAGGAAGGGTCTATAATGCTTGACTGCTTTAAACACAGCAAAAGCTTGTTTCTCTACATCAGAGTAATTCAATTCGGCGCCCTGTAGATTTGAGCTAAAAAATGAGATGGGCGCCTCCAAATTGTGATCATTTAGTTGGGTAAGTACTGCTGCATATGAAGAACTAGATGCGATAGTATACAAGGTGAAAGGATTAGAGAAATTTGGAGTAATTAAGGAGGGGGCGTTTATAATGGATTGCTTTATCAAATCAAAAGCTTCTTTTTCTATTAATCCCCACTTAAAGACTGCATTTTTCCTAATCATTGCCTGGAGGGGCAGAATAATATGAGAAAAATCAGGTACAAACCTTTTAACAAAATTTATCTGGCCAAGAAATGACTGCATCGATTTTTTATTGTGCGGGAAAGGGATCTCAGAAATCTCTTTGATCCGATCGGGATCAATATAAATGCCATCCCGGGAAACAACAAAACCCAGGAGTTTCCCTTGATCCAGAGCAAAGAATGATTTTTTTGGGTTAAGAGAAATTCCATACCTTTTACACCTTTGAAAGATCTGTTTTAAGTCATGTAAATGATTAGACCTCTTCTTGGAAAACACAGTTATGTCATCTAGGTAGATGACTACTGTTCGATTTATCAATCCCCTAAAAGCAGTATCCATAGCTCTTTGGAAAGTCGCTCCTGCATTTATAAGTCCAAAAGGCATCTTCTGATACGCATATGTCCCCCATTTTGTTCGAAATGTAGTTTTAAGCTGGTCATCAGGATGAACCAAGACCTGGTTATATCCTGAAAAACCGTCTAGAAAGGACATCAATTCAGAACCTGCTACTGATTGGAGTATTTGCTCCATAGTGGGCAGTGGGAAATTGTCTTTTAAACTTGCTCTGTTTAGATTCCTGAAATCAATACAAATTCGAATGTCGCCATTCTTTTTCCTGACAGGCACCATGTTAGAGACCCAATTGGAATGTCGGACTGGAAAGATAATCTTGGCTTTAAGGAGTTTGTTAAGCTCCGACTTAATCTGGCTTTCCAAATTTGGGTGTATTTTCCTTAACTTCTGCTGAATGGGTTTTTGATCGGGAAGCATTGGAATTGTATGCTGGATCGGTATCATAAGTCTTTAAGTCATCATATTTCCAAGCAAAAATGTGTTTATTCTTTCTTAATAGTTTAACAAATGCTTCTTTCTCTTCTACAGTAAGCCCTAATCCTAAATTGACATTCTGAGGAGCTTGCTCAGTACCCAAATTAACCAATTCAAACCTTAGGGTAGAGCTTTGGATCTTTGTATTAGTTACAGGTTTAAACCTGTCTTTTATATCATAAAGATCTTCAAGTTTTACCACAGGCTTAGGAATTGCATTTTCTTGAGGGGTTTCCTTTATTTGGGAGTCATGCTCATCTTCTTGAATGATTTGGTTGTCATAAGACTTTTTAGAAGTCAAGAATTGTAGAATATCATTGTCATGATTAAATACTCTCCAATTAGTGATGTTGTCAGGAATTGAAGGCCTGAAAATCAATTCTACAGAAAACCTATCGGGGCTATAGTCTTCTGAAGGTAGGAGTCTAGAGGCTACATTGGCTAGTAAGTCGGCAGCTGAGTTCTGGGACCTAGGGATGGAGGAAATGTTAAATGCTAGGAAATGAGATGTAAGGTCTTGCACAAGTGATTGGTAATGCTTAAGATGATTGGAAAGGCAATGAATTGCGTTTCTAACCTGCTTAACGATAATTTCTGAATCGCCGAATACTTTTAGATATTGCACTTTGAGGCCAATTGCTTTATATAAACCCTGAACTAGGGCTTCATATTCGGCTGTGTTGTTAGTGCATTCGAATTCTAGCCTGCAAGACAGCATTGTCTTTTCTCCATGTGGGCTAACCAAGATGCATCCTGCTCCTGAGCCTTCGGAAGACTTGGAGCCATCAAAATACAAAGACCAAAATAAAGGAGTATTAACATGCATATTTACAGTTTTCTCATAATCATTAAAACACCTAGACTTATCTGCTTGTGAAAAATTTTCAATTTGAGATGTAAAATGATTAACTGAGAAAGGGGAGGGTTGGGCAACAAAGTTGCCAAAGAATGATTTTGATGAATAGTTGCCCAAAATGTTGTTGTTGAAAGCCACAGGATGATTTTCCTGTTCAAAGTCGGTGACTGTATGGGTCATATGTTTTTCTCAGTCTATCTTTATTTGATTTGGCTTACCTTTATAAGGAAGCCACATGTGTGACCAATCAGTAGAAATGTACCCATGTAATTTTTCGGACCAGTCTCTACTCAAAATCAAACCGTGAAACTAAGTATATCGGCTATAAGAATGTCAATCCTTTGTACTATTTTGGGATCAGTTGATAACCTGATAGTTACAGAATTGATTTCTCCAACAACCTGTACTTTAGTCCTGTCTAATTGAACAATATGGATAGCAGACTTCTGGGGTTCTATGTTCAATTTGGAGCAAACTGAAGCTGGCATTATGTTAGAAGATGCCCCTGAGTCAATTAAACAGTTGTGTAGGTTTCTGTTGTAGATTTCATAAGTTAGGAGAAATGGTGGAGTATGAGAGCTTGACCTGTCGCCTATTAAGACTGAATCTGTAGCTTCAACCATACCTGGAGGGGGTTGGCCTGAATCATTAGCAGCTTTTGAACTAGGAAGGGGATTAGAGGGAACAGCATTCAATTCTTTAAGAAGTAACTTTTGTTGATGCTTTAGCTTGCTAAGCTCAAACATAGTTATGTTGGCTTTGGTCTTTTTCATGTCATCAACAATGTTATATTCCATTGAATCGGATACCACTAACGTTTTAGAAGTTGAAGGGGAAGTAGAGGTTGAGGGCTGGTTTTGAGGGACTGCTGTAGGTGGTTTCTTTGGAGGTACTTTTTCCTTTGTTGTAGTAGCACCTGCGCTCCTTTTCTTTGAAGTTGCCTGTACAGGTTCAGAAGTACTTTTACTCCTGGTGGTGACTGGGAAGGCTTCTTCTTCATTATCAGTATCAGGATCGGGGAGCATAAAATCCCACATTCCATGGCACTCAGCTACTTCTTCTTCATCATCAATTGGTGGAGTTGCTTCTTCTTCTTCTTCTTCCTGGTCTGAATCAGCATTAGATATGACATTAGGTGGCTTTGTTTCTGTTTTCTTGTAAGTCCTAAAAGGTCTTTTGTTTGAGGTTTCGGCCACCTGTTTCTTTATGTCAATCATTTCGTTGGATAATGTTTTCAAGACCTTTTGCAATCCTTCCATGTCATATGGGTCTTTTGGGCTTTTCTTCTTGGAGTCTTCTTTAAAAGAAACTTTTTTGGCTTTTCTGTCTTCCAAGGCAGCTTTCTTTTCCAAGGAATTGATACGCTTTTCCACATCAAGTGCTTCTTTCATGTTTTTTGCTAAGGTAGGTTTCCGAGCTCGATCTACGAAAATGGCTATGTTTGCAGGTAGGGCAGTGATATACCATTCGCTTCGTATTTGTTCACTTGGTTTGGAAGCTGTAGGGATTTTGTTGAGGAGTTTATTGAAGCGAGCATTAAATTCCTTTATGGGTTCCCTATGTTCTATTCTCAGGTTGGAGAGATCGTTTATTAAAGTTGCTAAAGACCCATCATCTCCATACTTAGTAAGAAGCTGCTCTTGGCATGTATCCCAACTGGTAATTGAACCAGAGGGTAGGGAGAAATACCAGGATCCTGCTGATCCTTGCAAAGTATAAGGGAAAAGTATGACAACAACATCTTCCTGTGTTACCCCTTTTAAGTTGACCGACAACATGAAATTATTAATGTGTTTTTCGGCCTGAGTTCCATCATTTGGGTTAAATTTAGGAAGCCACTTTTCAGGTGCATCTGGTAAAGGATGCAATGGCGCGGGCATATTGACCGCGTCGGGTCTGGTCCATGGATCTACCATTGTAATAGTACCGGTGGTTGATACTACTATTGGGATTCCAGATGTATGGGAAGCAGATGATACTGAATGGTGAGCAGATTGAGATGTTGAGGCTTCCGTTCCCTGGTGGACAACAATATGTAATGGAGGAGTGGGTGGTTGACTTTGCAGATGAGGAGATGAAACGGATGATGTGGAAGAAAGTTCTTCACTATCAGACCCTTTGGTATGTTTCTTGGCCCTTTTCCTTTCGGGTAAAGGGAACTCGATGGGTTCGATACCAAGCTTTTCGCTTTGGAGTCTGGTAAGTGGATGAGATATATTGAACTGCGAAGTCGCACTGCTTTGTGATACTTCAGATTTTTGTGGCGAAATCGAGAAGGTCTGAAGTTTATGGATAAGAGACTGGACTTCAGGGGATTCAAGACTCAATTGTTCTGAAGTATGATGGGTGTGAGCAGTGGTAGTTGATTCCTGTTCTTCTTGATTATGCGTTGGAGAACCAGCATGCGATCGAGAATAACTAGGAGAATTACTCTTAGAATGGCTTGCAGGTTTGGGTTTTCTTGCCATTCACAGTTAGGGCCCTCCTTCTAGTGCCAAAAATGTTGATGCCTCGAAAATCGTTGCACCAACATTGGGGAAACCACCTGGTCCGGACCTTAGTACAGCTCCTTTTCCGTTTGGGATAGTGGCTTCGACTGGGGATAATGGGACCAGTTTCCCAGAAATAGATAAAATGGGATGAGTTAATGTTTTATAAGTAACACTAGTGATAGGCGAAAGACTGATACTATTGACAAAATATAAATAAATGAAACTATCCCAGGAATCTATAGAGCTCTAAAGCGTAGCTTTTGATGCTCTATATCTCAAAGATAAACATATAGATGACTGTATCCTTAAGACATAGATATTGAATTATTTAGGATTGCTGTGCTTAAATAGTTAAGCGCAGCGATTTAAAGCGATATTACTACACTTTACACATTTTATATCATCATCATATACATGATTGATAGTAAAAGCATATCATATAAACACCCAATAGTGGAATGAACCAGATTTGTTGTTATAGCGCATGCATACAATCAATGATAGCAAGATAATTACATAACAATTCACATACAGAAAATGACTTCAGACAAAGATAGAAGTACCATTTGAGCTGCAGGCCAATCTCAGATATCAATCGCTATGCGTGGCTTTTCCCTCAATGCATAAACATTCCTCAATCAATGACAGTAGTGCACAATTGAATCAAGAAATTTCTCCATTAAAGTAAAAGCGACTGGTCGAGTTTCATAAAAGAATAAAGGCTAAAGCACAATAGTGCAAACTTCAGTCTATTAAGTCTATTACAAAATTTTACGACCCTTTCTAAAAACATGAAAGGGTCTATAAATACTATGCTAATCTAAATATCTATAAAACAGAAATGCTAACTACGCTGATATCAATAACTTCTTGTTGCTATTTCTGCTGGCGATATGAGGAACTGGAGGGTGATTCATTCTGTCGGCTGCTTTCCTTTGAACCTAAGTTTATTGATGGCAAGCATTGGCTCAATTTCAGGAGGTTTGTTGAGCCGCGAACTGAGCTGGGCAGCATAGGTGGCATCTTGGATGTCGGGGATCATACATTGAATGGCATCGGTTAAGCATTTGAGGGCGGCTCTTTGTTCATGAGGCTTGGTTAGGAAATGCCAATATGTTTCTATGCTTAAAATGTTAACCCCAACGATTAACCTTCCTCTTCTTTCTAACTCTGGATAACACGTTTGTTCCAATGTATTTGCTGTAGTTACCTTTCTGGGTGTACACTGGGAAACGATGTTTGCTATGTAGAGTGTATCATTGACTAGGTCAATCAAATTGCTAGAAGTCAATCTACACCTTGAAGCTGCCCTTTCTGCCTTCAACACCTGTGTGTGCCACTCTGTGAATAGTATGTCCTTATGAACCTCAAGTATTCTTGGCAAATTGGAGTCTTTCCCCGACTTCGAATCTTGCCATTCGAGGTAGGCTGTAATAGCTTCATCGGCTTGATTCAAGTCATCTCTTGCCTTTTCTACCTGCTCATTTACAGCTGTAGTTAATTCGCAGAGTGGTTCCGCTTGAGAGAGGTATTGAGCCAAGAGTTTAACTTGTGCTATAAGTGCATCGTTGATTAACATCGCTTCTTTTCTGAATTCCATTATCTGCGAATCTCCTTTGATATTCTCTAACTGTGCTGTAATTTGAGCGATATGCTCATCCTTGGTTTTTAACAATTTCTCATTCACTGCTTTTAATTGCTCCAAAGCCTCTGTCAACTCATTTTGTTTTAGGATTGCTACTTGATTAATGTTATGTTTCTCCTCCTCCCATTGCTTAGCCAATTGGCTATTTATTTGCTGTTGCTCTGCCAACTATTCGCCTGCTCGCGCTGTCCTCTGTTGTTATTCTGCTAATTGTTCTTCAGCTCGTATTGCCCTCTGTTTAACATCCGCTAATTCTGTTTGCAACGTGGAGATCTCCTGGTCTTTAGTCTTTAATAGAAGACTTACCTCCGATGCCTTTTCGATAGTTGCAGCTGAATAAGCTCCAGCGTACTGTGACAATTTGGTTCGATCATCGGAGGGATCCAGTTTCTCCTTCCACACTACATTGCCCATGACTGTTTGTTCTGGAAAGATGGAAGGTTGATCAAGCCTTTGTCTCTTTCTCGATCGCTTTACCACGGCTCTATGCTTTGGGCTGTAGAAGACATTCAATGGAGGAATATCTTCTACTTGGAGAGTGATTTGGTCGCTAGGACCCTTTGGAATTATATCTACATCCTTAGTTTTAGGTGGGCCGCTGGTTCCACTCAAAGCCTGAGATGAGGTATCATCCTGTACACTACTGCTTTTAGGAGTATCAGTATTCTGTGAGTCTTTTCCTCCACCGATAATGGTATTGAAATGCTGCCATTCCTTTTGCAGTTCAGGGTCTGTGACGGCACCCTTGTTAGTATCGGTGGTGGTTTGTTTAGACTGGGACTCCTTTAGCAGTTGTTCTTGTTTTTCCTTCTCTCGCTGCTCCTGTTCCTTCTGCCGCATCTCTTCCTGCTCCCTTTGCTGGTTGTCCTCGTGCTCTTTGCACTGCCTATCTTCCTCTTCTTTCTTCGAGCGCTCTTCTTGCTCTTTCCTTAAGCGCTCCTCCTGCTCTTTCCTTAAGCGCTCTTGTTGTTCTTTTTTCAGCTTCTCTTCTCGATGTTTCTTTTGTTGCTCCTCCTGCTCTTTATTATTGGTCTTTGCTGTATCAGGAGGTTCCTTTGTCTGTTGTTGGCCAGGCTCACTTGATGATGTTGCTTTGGTTAGGATTAATAAATCTAGAGGCAGAGTATGCAACCTCTCCTCCCTGAGTTTATTAAACTCAACTCAATTTTCATCATTGTATCGCATCTTAGCGAGCTGTTTGGCTTGAAATATCGATTCGGCTGCAGAGAAAACATCATCGAACATATCTTCCTTATGATCAAATGTCACTAATTTGGCATGTTCCAAAGCGGCATATGCAGTTCGCTTTGGGTCAAACGCTCTGTTTGGAATTGTGGCAAGATTTAGAGCTTGCATCTTCTTGGCCTCCTTTTCCGCATGTTTTAAATCATGCAGGGTGAAGACTCCACATCTGAAGGGAAAAGTAGGCCATCCCCTTTTCTTCTCCTTTTTTAGAGTCTGTGTGGTGCTCTCAGCTGAAATTTGGTAGGCAATTTCCCTTGCTAGCAGTTTGTCAGGGACATATAAGGGGAGGACATGAGGATTGGCTTGGCTGCCAAATACTCTAACATAAGTAAAATACTCTTCGCCAAACCAACTACCCACTGCTGGAATGTCAAAAGAGGCTAGGTAGGAGATCCTAGGAATAGGCTTATCAAAAATTGCATAATAAACAGGAACCATGAAACCATTACAAATCTGATATATGTGGCTTTTATGGGATGACTTCCACATCTTGCGATGGTAAATATGAATGGGCGAGGGGTCCTGTGCGGTCCATCTCCAACCAAGAATAGGGAATTCAGAATTAAAACACAAGGTATCGAAGATATATCCACTGTAGTAGAAGGGGGGAATTTTCCTCTCAGTGACTCTAGTTTTGTTCCTAAAGTCACTAACAACTAATGCTAACTTATCCGAAAGGATAGTAGCCCAATCCATAATCCAACTGTTCACTACCGCCTCCATGAGAGGAACCATTTCAATGGTAAAAATGGCAGAGTCGTGCAAACCCCACAATCTACACATCATTATACCAGCATAGCAATAAGGAGAACACAGATAATCGACTGAGTACTTACCGGAGGATTCGTGCTTGTGCTTATTTGGATTCTGCCTCCAGTCCTTGATAGGTTCAGACTCAATCTCGTTGTCACTTGCGAATTTCTCCAAAAATGCGCTATTATATATCTTCTCTGGCTTAGGCAAATGATACATTTGCCTCAGATCTTCTGGCTTAAAGGACCCAAAAATCCTCCCGTCCTTTGCGATGAAAGTTCGGTCTGTGATGGGGATTTCTTCAATTGCCCATTTCACAACATCGGTGTATGGGAGCATTTGTTCCCTTGCCGCTATCCTATGGAGGAAGGAATCGGCCAAATCCTTGAGAGTGCACTCTGATTTCTTCAATGAATCAGCGGTAGCCTCTTCTACCGTCTGCGTTGGTTTCTCGGCCTCTAACAAGTCATAAGTTCCTTGCCAAGTTGTTCTGGCAAGGCCTGCACATGTTGTGTCAGATATCAGGCCCTTCTTGCTATTTACTACTGCTTGTGGTGCAGCAGGTGGATTGGAAACACCTGCAACTTTCTTTGATTTTTGACCCATCGTGCCCGAATCCTTTTGTAAAACTGTATTCTGTACAGAGAGGCGATTTTGGCGTGACACAGAGATAGTAGTAAAACTCACAGTTGATAGCAAAATGAAAAAGAGGAACGTTGATATACTTTGCTTTTGTAAAACGGCGCAGAGACGATCTATAGGCAGATATTAGGACATGGATTCATTAAGTGACCGTATAGGGCCTGCCACCTTATAAATGCTCATTATACCAATATTTGGTTGAAAATCTCTTGAAGCATGCAATGGGCGTATTGGCGGCTGAGCGGGAGTGATTATGCCTTAATTATCATTAAATTGGGCTCTCCAATCACTTTAACGGCTTTTGTATTGAGAACCGTGCCTTATCGCATCGCATCGAGAGGGGGCGCATGACTGGCTTTAACAATGCTTTGAGTATTGCCGATCGCCGATTGCGATATTGCATCGGCGAAAGGCATATGCGCGAAGTTTGTAAAAATAAGGGGGTGCGCCGATTTCTGATCGTCGATAGCTTATCGCATCGGGGCCTTGATGTGGGGTGCTTAAGTGGTGCACAAGGGGATTGCCGATTGCGATATCGCTGATAGCTTTATCGCATCGGGGGGAAGTCCTTTGGCCATTTGGTGCATCCTTCATGTTATTGCGATATGCGATCTTGCGATCGCTTTATCGCAATAGCCACATATTTGCTTTATTTCCGCTTTTGAATAGATATTGCTTTTAAAGGGTTTATTCCTAAAGCGCTCCTTTGATTATCGGACTTTTAAAAAGTCAAAGCTTTGATATCAATTTTATTTTTAAAGGGACCTATTTCATATTTTAATGTTTTTTGTGAATAAAAATAATATGAAATGGGGGGTTGTTTGCAAAGCACAACAGGTTGTTAATCTATCTGCCCATAAGGCATTGATAAGTTTCTTATGCCAATTTTTCTTGTTCTCCTCCAACACCTTCTTGATCATATTTACCAAGCCTTTGTTTGATGATTCTGCCAGGCCATTTCCTTGGGGATAATATGCAGTAGAATGGCCCAAAGTAATGTGGAATTTGTGGCAGAAGCTGACCATCTTTTTAGATCTGAAAGCAGCTGCATTGTCTGTTATTATTTTATTAGGGCATCCAAATTCCAAATCTAGAAAGGATATTGGTCTCAAGAAACTGGATGATAGTGGAATCATTTGCTTGTCTGCGTGGAATTGCCTCAATCCATTTTGTGAAGTAGTATGTAGCTGTTAGAATCCACCTATGTTGGCCTGAAGATGAGGGATTAATTTCTCCAATGAAATCTAAGCCCCACTGCTGAAATGGTCTTTCTGTTGCAATAGGCCTTAGAGGTAGAGGCAGTAATTGTCTCTTTCCTTCAAACACTTGACATTTATGGCATGCAGTGGTGAATCTATTGACATCAAAGAAAACAGTAGGCCAATAGTATCCAGCTCTCAGTATTTTATCCACAGTGGACTTCCAATATAGATGCCCACCACAATCACCTACATGAAATTCTTCCATGATCTTATTAGCTTCATTTTCAATTAAACAGTTTAATAAGATACCCTCATGGTTTTTCCAAAACAGATTTCCTTCCATGACACAAAATTTTAAAGCCTTCATTTTTAAGAACCTACATTCAGTTCTGGACAGTCTTGGGGGAGCACACGGGTTTTGTAACACATAAAAAATATCAGAATACCAGGGGGATTGTTCAAAGGCTACATTGATCTTTGGAGTCGCCAGCTCCGGTTCGCTGTCCAGTTGGTTGATGTCTAGGGCTTGGAAATTTGTTTCAGACATTAATCTGGCCAAGCCCTGCCCTTTTATCAGTTTTGTAGGTTTTATTTCTATATCAAATTCCAGAATGTTTGCAATCCATTTTCCTCTTCTACCCTCCAAGTTCTCTTGAGTGAGTATATCTTTGACAATTGG